>NJDC01010131.1:0-43324 GCA_002245475.1 Calephelis virginiensis
TTGGTAAAGAGTTCTATTTTCAAAATTTAAACTTATTTTTTTAATATAATGCTTTAGTTTAGTTTAGTTTAGTTGCCAGTTCTAAAAACTTTCAGTTTGGCCCTCGTATTGGGATGAAAGGAAATTGAGTAATAGGCGCCGGAGCCATAGTCAACATGTAGCATTTATTACAGACTAGCGGCCCGCCCCGGCTTCGCACGGCTTTAAAATATACATATAAACCTTCCTCTTCAACCACTTTATCTATTTAAAAAAATTGCTTCAAAATCCATTGCGTAGCTTTAAAGATTTGAGCATACAAAGGGACACAAGGAAATAAGGATAGAGAAAGCGACTTTGTGTTATTCTGTGTAGTGACGCGAAAGCATTTTGATTTGTTTACGTCATCTGAAAGTGGCTGAATCGATTTTAATCATTTTAGCATAGAAGAAGCCTATTTTTTAATCCAAAATCTCAATGTCTTCCCATTGGAAAATTTATTAATTTACACATGCTGCGAGGCCAGCCAGCCAGTATTGTATAATGTGTTTTTTTTAATTTTCATATGAAAACATTCTTGGAAAAAACCTTTATAATATTGGAAAGCAAACGGACTTTTGGCGTTATCGAGAGAAAAGATGGTCGCAGATTTTTCATAATTATTGAATTTTGTGTTCATATTGAGTGAAATTAGTCAATTTTGGTGTCATTTTGAACAATTTTGTTCAGTGAAAGTGCACCAATGAAATTATCATGAAGAAATCAGCGTATCGTGTATTTCCTTGTTGCCGCCAAATCTAGTAGTAAAGCGGTGGCCTCATTACTCAAGCTCATATAGTGTATGAGCTTAAGTAATGTTGCCACCGCTTTACTGAAGACCCTGACATGACTTTTATTGACGACTTGACTAATCATGAATAATTTAAACCCGATTTTGCTAAATCGGTTAACTTGGTGCAAATTTCTACTTGAGTAATGGCAAAATGCTAACGCGAATGTCAAAAACTAAAGAAAGAAGAAGAACAACGATGGAACGCAAATGGTGCCTTGCCAACCTGAGATTCCCGGCCTGTAGGCCTCGAGCAAAAGTAAGTTTACTGGCTACCTTATACTCCGACTCGGAACACGTAAACGGCATGCACTGTCGGTATGGCGGTGGTACCAATGTGAATGCGAAACTCTACCACCTAGTCAGGTGTTAGTGACGGTAAGCCTATGATCGCCTTTTAAACCCACCCGAGGGTCCGAGCCTTGTCGTGGCGGGGGGGCTGAGTAACTGGAGTCGAGCCGGGACCCTGGTGAAACCAATACACATACAATTGGCGGCTTGCAAGTTTGCGGAGGAGCGGGGCGGGCTTTCCATCTAGCCCGGCGGTCGAGATGGGGTTGCACGCTGTGTCTCCTTGCAACACTTCTGACGATATGCGGCCCCTGTTAAGAGGGGCCGCCAGTAGGGGATCGAAAGATCTGGCGCCTCTGGGGCTGTGGATGTATGTGAATGCATTCCTGCAGCCCCTGTACCTGGCGAAGAGGTGGACACCGTGGGGTTTTAGTCAGTGGGAGTCTGACATAACTCGCTACTTCCCCCGCAAGTATCCATGATGGATTTCCCCACGATAAAAAAAATGGTCGCCTTTTACAAGCTGCCTAGTGCCTGCCACCCATCACATTTTGGACTAAGCATATTCGGCTGATCATGGATGTACCTTTGCCTATCTCTTCAAGGCATTACGATACTTACTTAGGTGTATTTCTGACCTTCAGGAAGTCCGTTTGCTTGTTTAAACTACATAAAAAAGTTTATAAATGTGATACCCGCAATAAACTGTGTTTTTACGAGTTATATAAAAAAGAAATACTTAATTTCAAAAACGATGTTGTCTATGTACATAAAGCGTTAGTATTTCCTCAATTTCTATCTATTAATACGTGATGGCAAAACTTTGGACCCCTTTTTACGCAAATTGCGCGGTCGAAGGAGCATAAAATTTGGCACACTTATAGTTTATGTGTAGGAGAAGTGCACAATGCTAATATTTTGTAATAATAATGCTTATAAAGTACATTAAACCAATAAATAAAACATTACCCACACTACCATGCATTTGACACACACAAACAAATATATGACGTTGACGATAAAAGATCACTGATGGCGCACAAACTATTCCGGAAACAAAGTAGTTGGTCTTCAGAAATGCAGATGGCGTTCTTATCAACATGATATTAAAATTTGAATATTACAATATTAAAATGGTCCAATGGGCGACCACAAGTCCATGTAATTCCATCATCAGATGATGAATGAACTTTGGGATGAATAAACTTTGTGACAATGGGAAAGTAAAAAAAAATAAGTCAGAAATGACGGAGAAGTCGAAAAGTATCCATAAAAGAATATACAGAAGTCGAAAATATAACCTCCTTTTTTAGCCGTCTCAAAAAAAGGACGAGGTTCTCAATTCGACTGCATGTTTTTTATATGTTTAGTACGTTTGTTACGCGATTACTCGGCCAATAGCCAACCTTTCTGGTCTTTTTTAGAAAAATAGACCATGATTTCGTGGTAGTCCCATATTAGTGTTACTATGATCCAACTATAACGATTTTTAAGTTACACATAAAAAAAGAAAAAAAAGTATCATCACACCCATGTCCTTGAAGAGGTAGGCAGAACACTTAATAAATAAAATGCATAAATTTCCTTGATTAAACCTCATCAAAGATGGTCTGTCATGATAAGTTAAAAATGTATGCATTATTACGTGTAACTCAAAAACTACTTGAAGGATGTTGATGAAATTTATGTGGGACCATTTCGGAAACATTTGCTATCTTTCGAAAAAAAAATTATCAAATTGCGACGTTGTACACAAAAATTAGTTGGAATCGGTTTCTACAGTTTTATTGCACTTAATTACATTGCTTTCGTTTGTGCTATTGCTTTATGTTGTCATTCCCCTTCCTGTTTATTTCCAAAGCTGCTTCGAATAATAAAAAAAAAGTATACAGGTATAGGCAGAGGCACAACCAGGGCACCCACGACTAGCCGAAGACACTAAGTCCCACAATGTAATAGGTGGCAAGCTTATCGCCAACCAGGTGATAGGTGGCAAGCTTATCGTCCAATCCCGAGCAACGTTTTTTTTATTAGAAAATTGAAAAAATCAATTTTTCATTTTGTTGCCCGACCCGGGATTCGAACCCGGGACCTCGTGCAGTCAAGTCCAACAACTGAACCACTAGACCACAGAGGCGATAATAAAATAAGAGAGTGATAATAATCAATATTCCTGGACAAGTTACACAAGTTGTACCTAACCCCAAAGTAAGCAAATTATATGCTCGTGTTATGGGTGTTAGTCAACGATAATAACACATAGAAATACTTAAATAGATACCAGAATCAATTTTATAAGCATCCCGACCCGAAATGCAGCCATCTCAATGTCCATCACACAAATGCCTGCCCCCGACGGGTATCGAACCCAAACCTAGCTATTGTTCGGTGTAGTTAGGCGTGTACGTTAGCCACTCGACCAATGAGGTAACATAATGTTTTTCCGTGAGTCTACTTAACATTTTAGGCAACTATCCCGAATGAAGTCGCAACTTTATCCCGTGTGGCTCACAAATGTCAATTACCTACTTCAACTGTCCTATCGTGGTAATGGTCCTTACAGGTCCCTAGGGAACAGCCATTTATCCTTATTTCATGCCCATCATGGAGGATTTGGTAAGCGTTGAAATAATTTTGAACCCCCGACGCACAAAGAAATGTGTTATAAGTTTGACGTGCCTGTCTGTCTGTAGCATTGTAACTCGCGAACGGATGCAGTGATTTCAATTTAGTTTTTTTTGTATTAAAGGTAGGTTATGTGAGAAAGTTCTTAGACATGTTTGATGAAAATCGGTTGAGCCGTTTAAATGTTGTGGGGGGTGAAAGTGGGGAGATTAAAATGTCTGCGTTTTTTTACTTTTTAAAAGGAAATAAATTATTATTATTATATTTTATTATTATAAAATCGCTTCAAGAGCTCGTCGATGCGCATATTTGTGTAAGTGTGTTGTTTTGAATTTTTGTAGGTAGTTTCCATTCTGTTTAATATTTGTACTGTGTACCAATCAGGGTTGATTGCAAGACTGAATAAATCATAACCTTTCTTTTGCACTTCGTTAATGGGTATATAAAACAGTATTTAACTTCTTAGTAAAGGACAAAGGTTCTTTTAACGAACTTTGACACGCATATAGCCTTATTAAAATATGGGCAAAGGAGAATATACCTTATAATTATCTCAGTAAGGTTGATTATTGCTGTACGTATACTGTTATCAAGGAATAATTTTCTTTAATAGCGTAATAATAAGGTATACTTTAACTTAAATTTCTTCTTCCGTAGAAAGTACAGGTGTCCCATTTTAATACTCATATGGACATTCCATGGACATCGTTCATATTTTAAGGGTCTTCTTTGAAGAAAATAAGTGATATCGTACCTTGCAGTT
This sequence comes from Calephelis virginiensis, assembly GCA_002245475.1. Classification (NCBI taxonomy): domain Eukaryota; kingdom Metazoa; phylum Arthropoda; class Insecta; order Lepidoptera; family Riodinidae; genus Calephelis; species Calephelis virginiensis. The sequence continues at coordinate 4,488 of NJDC01010131.1, forward strand.
CGTAAAGGTGAGTATCCGTTTCTTTCTCACTATTACTGCGACTGTTATTTTTGTGGGATAAGATAAAATTCAGTTCTCCTGATGATTAGGTATAGATAACCGTGGCCTTAAACACCATGGACGATATGGGTGCGTTGTTTATAAAATTATATAGACGCGTCATAAGAATCTTTTAAATCTCAATAACTTACGTTTATGAAATATTTCAGTATTCTAAGTAACTAAATGATTTTACTGCCTAGTGATGGCGATATGGTCACTTCACCCTACGGGGCAAAACAACATATACAAGTATGTAACTTTACGTCCACTTCCCACAAGAAGTAGGGAGAAACACAGCCAAGGCTACACTTTTGGCTAATCGTGGGAATTAGCCAAAAGTGCTTTATTTCACAACATGACAGGTGGCAAACTTATCGCCAACCGGGCTCTTATTCAAACGCATGAGTGAATGAACTAAAACACGTCAACCGCAAATCAGCTCATGAGTCATGAGGCTCGCACCGGCTCGTAGTTCGGCTCAACATAGCTCAGAATATGTAGAACGAGCTGCCACTCAAATCGCATCATGTGTCAACCAGGTTCTTTTTTTAATGACTAATTTGTTGCTAATCTTACGATTTTTTACAACTTCACCGAACTTTGTGGGCCGAGTAGAGTGCTCAGCCCGAGACATCATTATTTAGATGGATTGGGCTGCTACCTACAACGCCAGCACCAAGAGCTGTCTCCCGGGAGACCGTACCTCGACTTGGTGCTGCGTTCTGGTTACTGGGTGGTCAACCAGGTAGATTACAGCTATTTAAGTCAATGGCCATGAGGTTATAGACTACTACATGAGGTTATACTACTAACAAAAACTGTCATTTCCAAATATTGCTGACTCTCTTTAATGTACCGTTCTCTATTTTACAGAGTCTCGTGAAGACAATTAACAAAGCCAAAACGAATGAGTTTTGGCGCCATCGAATTTTTTTCATAATTATTGAATTTCGTATTTATATTGAGTGAAATTAGTAAATTTTCGTGGCATTCTGTACAATTTTGTTCAGTGAAAGTGCACAAATGAGATAATCATGAATAAAATAAGCGTATCGTATTTTTCCTATTTGCCGCCAAATCTCACTATATGAGCTTGAGTAATGAGGCCACCGCTCTACTCAAGACAAGACCTGACTTTTCGTGACGAATTTTGAATAATTGAAACTGGTTTTGGTAAATCGGTTAACTTGATGCAAATTTCTACTTGACCCATGGCATAATACTGAATGCTAAAACGAAAGAGAGTTCGGTACATTACAGTGAAACAGCAATATTTGGAAATGACAGCAGTTCTTTGCTAGGAATGTAACCTCCAGTAGTAGTAGTCTATAACTTCATTTTTGTCACAGATAATAATTGTCATCAGATCGAGACATTTTAATTTAATCATGAGCTGCGAGTTAGGTATTACTTGAGCTGCAACTGTTACTCAAATATATCTCTAGTTTGTGAAATATTATGTTAGGGACCTGAATATTTGAAGCGGTTCAGAGCTAATTTACCTCTTATTAATCCAATCCTAAGTAATGTTATTTTAATAAATTGAGCAGAAAGATTTTGACGTACCTGACCGGGAATCGAAAATAGTACCTCAGTTAGTCTACGCCACCACCGGAGTGTTAAACCATGGCGGCGTTTCTCATCATAATATTAATATGTAAAGTAAAAAAAAATTGTATGAAAAGGGTTATGAACGTGAAGGAAGCAAGACAGGTTTGTCAGGATCGTGAGGTCTGGCACTCGAAACTCTCTGCCTACCCCGTAAGGGACTTGGCGTGAAGATATGTATTTATGTATGTAAAAATATGGACCTTTTTTTTGCGAAAATCGCGCGGACGGAGGAGTATGAAATTTGGCACATTTATAGCTTATGTGTAGGAGAAATGCAGAACGCTAATATTTGCAATAATAATGCTTATAAAGTGCATTAAATCAATAAATAAAACTTTACACATACTACCATACATTTGACACACACATACAAAATTATTAATAATGACAAAAAATCACAGATGGCGCACAAACTATATCCATAATGCTGGAAACAATAAATAAATTGCTACATGAAGATGGCGTTCTTATCAAAAAGATAATTAATAATAGATATTTTATAATGTTTGAATATTAGATTTTAATTTATACCGAATAACTTTTAATTAAAATTATTATGTCGAATTTTGACCAATGAGTGACCAATGACTCGTATAATAATTATAAGTACCTTTTTTATATGCTCGGAAAGTGTCCTTCGCAGAGATATACTGTATGTCGTAGACCAGGGTTGTGTCTGGCAGCAGGCTCCTTTCCTTGTTGATTCTGTAGACCGCGTACTTGAATGCTAGCTCTGCACTTCCACCACGGGCTTCTTCGGTGAATATTGCTCCTAGAATATCAAACATTCGTCAGAATTGAGACTGCCATTTTTTAGGTTATAGCAAGTGTCAATTAATAGTTTAAATATCTTCAGCAAGTGATGCACCCAAGACAGCCATGCGTTGCAGTTTACCATTTGGCAGTAGCTGCTCGACGGTCAACTGGAATTTGGTCTTTTTTTTTATAGTGTGGAAAATCCCCCCGGATACCCACTGCTCCCGGGGGAGAACAGCGGGTTATGTCGGACTCGAACCGACTTAAAACCACACTATAGCTATCGTGCCGCCCGGCTAGGAGCGAGATGGGGTCGCGTTGGACGTGTCGTTGATTATAGCAACCACATAAGTAACTCATTTTGTGAAAATGTGAGTGACTGAAAAACTCACCAATTTTGATGACGGGTGATAAAGCAGCAACAGCATTCAGGGTCACCAGAAGCCAACGCCACTCGCTCCACATGATGGACCATCACAGCTGGCCCCAACCTGTGGGAACAATTGTAAAATGAAAATCCAGATGTGCAACACTATTTGGTAAATAAAATAATATTTGGTACTAGCGTGTTTGTATGAAAAGAGTGAAAAATGTCAAGGAGCTAGGCAGGTTTGCAAGGATCTTATGGTACTCTATACTACCTTCGGCCTTCCTGACAGGCAGCTTGAAAAAGACGAGCATAAACCTATGCTCGCCTTTTTCAAGCTGCCTGTCAGGAAACCGCCACTAACGTCCTAACATCCTACTATGTGGTAAAGTTTCGCCGCCTTACCTGTTCCTGCCACCATAACTGCCGATATTGGAAGGCTAACAAGCAGACGGATTTCATGATGGTAAGAAATTCTCGCCGTCTAGAGACACCAAAGGTGGTAATAGTACGTTGCCAACCAGAGGCCTGGATGTTATGCTTCAAGCAAAAGTAAGTTTACCGGCTACCTTACTCTCCGAACCGGAAAACGGTAATAGCAAGCACTGAGGTTATGGCGGCAGGAATAGGTAAGGCAGTAGTACCAACCCCGACAAGTCGCTGCGGAAGTCTACCAGCTAGTTAACCTAGACTGAGATACAACCAGAGCTGCCACGATTAGCAAAATGACCTGACCATACAATATGATAGATGGTAAACCAATCGCCAACCGGGTACTCATCCCTGGAAAAGTTTTTTAAGAAAACTAGCCGAACCGGCAAACGTTTTTCTGCTATGTTTTTAGTTATTTCAGGGGTATGAAAAATGGATAGTAGCCGATTCTCAGACCTACTGAAAATGCATATAAAATTTGGTGAAATTCGGTAAAGTCATTTTGGAGGAGTACGGTAACTAATATTGTAAAAACACGAAAAAAAAGTAATAAAAAAACACATTTAAGAAAATTGATAGAAGAAGGCGTTACTTTGCAGAAATCCATATTAAAAACCAAAAAAATGTTTTTCATTTGCATAATTATTTCGGTTTTTTTTTAGCGGAAAATTGCAATTTAAATCATTTTGTCTGGATTTAAACACATTTAATGTTGCCCGATCGCGGTACCTTTAGAAGTCAAGTTCAAAAGTAAAAGGTATGTCCCATGCAAATTCTTTTTCTGTAATGATATGTTATAGTTAGAAGAAGGTTCATGTAAAGAAAAAAATAGGAAATTGCGGGGAAAGTAGAATAACCACTTTTTTTTTGTCATGCGGTACGAAGTTTGCCAGGTCGGCTAGTGCTCTATAAATATAATGAGATGGTTTAAAAAAGAATTTAAAAAAAAGAAGACCACGATTTAAAAAAGAATTATCAATAGTGATGAAAGCTGGGAGGAAAAGGGCTAAAAGAAACAAATAGCCGAATGGAGAAGTTTATTTCTGTTTGGAAATAAGTTAAAAAGAACGCGATTTTTGAATTTAGCAGTGGTCTTTAAATACCTTAATTCAACAAAGGATTTCTAAAAAAAGAGCGAGATCCAAAATTCCGTGTTACCAAACCGCAGTCATTTTAAAAAGAGGAAATTTTGAATTGGGAACTTAAACTAAGGCTGAGCGAAGGCTGCTATGAAATTTATTAAGCTGGGTTCCCCATATGGAATATAATGTAATAGATCATCTGCTTCTTGGCCTTGCAGCTCGTAAAAGGCAAGCATAGGTTTTAGTAGGTTATTACCAATCAGAACTGTGGTATCTATTTAGTTTTTAAGTGTGTGGCGTGTTCCAGTAACGAAGACAGAGTTGCGATCACAAAATTCGTCATCATAACATAAATTTACTCATAAAAACAATAGCATTGAACTTCGTAGTCATTAATTTGTGATCAATTATTATTATTGTACAAGTTCATATTAAGCTAACCTAAGTCAGACCGCCGTGTGAATAACTATTCGTCACTTTTTCTATATTTTATTTTTTTGAAAGAAAGAAAGAAAAAATATTTATTTGCGGAATATGAGTGTTACAAAGATGTTACAAAATTATTTAAGCGTTCCTACATATTCTACCAACATGTGGTGTGCAAATATTTTAATATGTTTTTAATTATTTATTCACGATTTACTACTTACACACTGTTTTTTGTTTGTTTTGATATTACATGATTATTTATTATTTACTTATATATTAAAATTTATTTGTATATTAAAATGTGTAGTACGATTTTTTAAAGACAGGCGACGGTTTTTCTTGCAGAAAAACATGAATAATTAAACATTTGTAATAATTATTAATTTAATAAAATAAATGAAGGTTTTGGTTGCCGAGTTAGTTCCGTCGTTTCTTCTCCTGCCTGACTAGGTTTGAAAACGGTGGTAGTACAAAGCTGATAGGGTTAAATTTATTTATATTTAATTTTTTTTTGTTAATAAATAACTTTGTTATAAACATAAACAAATGTTTGAATATTTAAATATATGTAAATAAGTGTATCATTGTGTTTTACAAATATAAAAATAAGTATTCACACACATAGCGTCTACCATATTGTGGTATGCTTAGACATCTTTTTAACACATATATTCCAAAATAAACAATTTTCATTTTATTTAATCCATATATATTAAATGCAAATGAACCGGTTTGACTCAAAATTGATGGGGAGACCAACACAGGATACTTTGATCCCGTTTGACTGCAAGGAAACTAGGAATACCAACATTTTAATTTTCCCCGTAAAACCAAACGCGTGCAACGATGCTATATTATATAAATATATAATAAAAATATTATTGCTAAGTATTTTACTCGTATACTTGATCCCTGTCAAAAGGCACGAGGATAAAACTCAATTTTATTGAATGCATAAACTAAGAAATTTTCAAATTTCTATAGTCTGGCTGTTACTGGGTCACGGATTAATAAACAATACATTCATTCGCGTTCCCGTGTCAACATTTTTCGTCTGTTATTTCGGTCTTTGTTCCGGGAGTGTTAAAGAGATTGAATAACGCTGTATATAGCTGCAGTACATGTTTTGTTCTGAAAACAATGCATTATCGAAACCACGCAGTTGGCACTAGTGTTGTTCTTTTTATTCGGATACGGACAGATTTTGACTGAAAACTTTTTAAACATTCTTATGATATAATGAAAAATGTGACACAAGCAAACTCATTTCAAATTTTAATTTCCGTATGCGCACTGCTTTAACCTAAATAAATTATCTGACAGGCTTACCAATTTTTAATCTGTCAAAGTCTGTATGTTATCACACAAACTGAAAATTGGAATCGGATTTGTGACAATTTGCATGTAGTCTTGAATATAGTATTACTAACTGATTATCATTTATTTATTCAGTATCTTTTTTAGTAATGATCACGGGGTAAAATGTACATCAAATAGCTGTCAAATGACGTGTTTTTTATTTACTATCTCTTAAATTTCTGTCGGTCACAGGAGATAGCAAATATAAAACACGTCATTTCGCAGCAATTCGATATACACTTTAACCGGTAATCATCACTAAAAAAATACTTAATAACCCCACTGATGGTTAATTATACCGTGACACCATAAATGTTACATGGAAATCACTGACCTGTGACCAGGATTTTAGGCTTATAGTATGTAAGTATACCGGCTGCCCTATCTTCCAGGCCAGAACAGTAGAGTTATTATGATGGCAGTAATAAGTAAGGCGATAGATCCCTACCTGGACAAGTTGCTGCACAACACTAAAGTGCTAATATATAAAGTAAGTACGTATCTTCACGCCCATATCTCCGAAAATGTAAGCAGAGACACAACCAGGGCACCCATGACAAGCCGAAGACACTAAGCCCTACAAAGTGATAGGTGGCAAACCTATCGCCAACCGGAAACACATCCAATTCCGAGCAACGTGCCTGACCCGGGAATGCGTACTAGTCCCACAATGTGGCAAGATTATCGCCGACCGGGCACATATCTAATCCTGGGCAATAGTGTTTTTATTAGAAAATTGGAAATACACATTTTCTATTTTTTCCCCGGGACCTCATGAAGTCAAGTCTAACACTTGGACCACAGAGGCGATTCTAGTACATTACATTTTATTAATAGTAAATAATAATTGATGACGTCGAATTCGTTATTAATATTGAAACTGTGTATTAATTACTCGCTAGTATTGTATTCAAGAGTACAAAGTGGTACAAATACGATTCCTAATTCAAATCAGCATAAAATCGAGATTAAAAAATAACCTATCTAGGTCTAGAAGACTTGTCTAATCCGGTTCTTCAGTATTTTTTTCCAATAATATGCAAGTTATTTTATTTAGTAAGGTACATTGCTTGCAAAAACAGGAATTAGAATTGGTAATTGTCCCTAATTATAATAAATTTCAATAAATGTATCACGATCGCTTTTTGACGTCGTGAAGAGAAATCAACAGAATGTTATTTTTAACCGGCTCGAATAATTTAATGTGTGTGTTCATGTATTTGTTTGTGTATATTCACGCCTATATCCCCGAAGTGGATTTGGGCATGAAATATCACCAGGGCGTGGTTGTGCCTCTTGCCCTCAAGTAGCCGAAGACACTAAGTCCTATGGTACATATTCACTCCCAAGAAACTTTATTTTTATTATAAAATTGATCCAATTTTTTGTTACCCGACCCGGGGATCGAACTCGGGACCTCAAGAATTCAAATCAGACGCTGGACCGCTAGAACACAACGGCGATATCAGAATAATGTAAGCACATTAAAACTGCAAAAAACGACTCCGATTTCAATAAATAACGTCATCTAAGTCATCCTTCGTATTGGTCCAAGTCCACTGGGTAGAATATACTATCTGCCTTCCTGACAGGCAGCTCATAAGAAGCGAGCAAAAGACATTACCAACAAAACCACTAGTAGTAGAGAGCGTGCAGCAACTTTCCCGGTTAGGCCTACTTTTCCGTAGCGATCTGATTCCTGTCATTGTGTTTAGCTGGGTGTTCTGAATAGAATCGACCATCCACACAATGGAAGGTCCTACTTACCTATTACTGCTAACATAATTATCTGGTTTGGAGGGTAGGGTGGCTGGTATATTGCATGATTGCCCTGACATCGCAGCCACAGAACAGCTCTTTCACCATCAGGGGAGCCTTGCGCTTGTTCGCTGAAGTTTCAAATAAACAAATAGGTACACAAAAATTAAGTGTTTCTGGGTTACCTTGATCTGATCCAGGATTGGTAGCAATGGGATCACATCGAAAGTATTCTTTTTCAAACACACCAAGTCCTATTCTTCTATTATTATATCGCACTTTTCTTCTTCGAATCATAGCAAGTTGATATAATTCAGAAAAGAAAGTAGAAAATTTGAAAATCCATACATAAACATATATATGTATATCTTTACTCCAAGTCACTCACGGGGTAGTCAAAGAATATCTGGTGCCGAATCTCACGATCCTTGGAAACCTTTCTGTCTTCCTCCACATTCATTACCCTTTTCCCACAAACACGCCGGTTTCAGAAATTCCTGAAGCCACCCTCAGAAATCTACCAATTTGATTGCGGAATGTCAACCTCACCCCGGAAACCTACATCCATCCACGTTAATTTGAAAATGTTTTTAATAGTGTCAATTTCGTTTCTTTTAACGGCCGCAAACAAACAGACACACAGACACGTATTATAACTTAACACCACTCTATTTCCTTTTAGCGTTAAAAACTATCAGTCTAATTGATTGTAAAATCCAGAGCTCCTAATAAAACGTTTTTCCTCGCAAAGTGACTGAACGTATCCGACAGTTCAGTTTTAACCGCAAGCCATCCCTATTTTGAATAGTTTTAAATGTTCATTGTTTCGCCGCTTTCGCCCTGGGCGAATTTGGAATTTGGTGTTAAAATTTGAAGCATTTCCCCGAATTCATTTAATCAAATGTTGGAATTGAAATTTTTAGCTGGTGTACTACCGAATTATTACCGAGTGATTCTGAGGTCATAAATATTTCTCATCATATAAACGCTTATACGTACGCATATATAAACGCTAAAAAAATTTAACCAACGCAACAAAATAAAAGTAATAATTGCGACTTTAGGTAATAATTACTATTTGTATATTTTAAAAAGAAGTGAAATTTATTTGCGGAAAAAGTTGTTACAGAGATAAATAAGCATACCAACATATTCTACCACATTGTATTGTGCAAATATTTAATTTAATTTGTAAATCCTTCCTATTAATATTATAAATGCGAAAGTTTGTAAGTATGTATGTATGGATGTTTGTTACTCTTTCACGCTCGAATGGCTGAACGGATTTGTCTGAAATTTGGAAGACAGATAGATTGTGACCTGGATTAACATATAGGCTATTTTAAATCCCGATCGCACACCGGGTTTCTGTGAAAACGCGGGCGAAGCCGCAGGTAGCAGCTAGTGTTAAATATTTGATATTGAATATCAAAATATCTATATATTTTATCGTTCAAATCATAGTAGGTACTAATTTATATTTTATTAGATATCGCCTCTGTGGTCTAGCGTTCCGGGTGTTGGACTTGACTGCATGAGGTCCCTGGTTCGAATCCCGGGTCGGCCAACAAAAAGAAAATTGGATTTTTCCAATTTTTTAATAAAAATGTTGGTCGGGATTGGAAATGTGCCCGGTTGGCGATAGGCTCCTATCACATTGTGGGACTTAGTGTCTTCCGGCTAGTCGTGGGTGCCTTGGTTGTACCTCTGCCTACCTCTTCGGGGATATGGGCGTGAAGATACTTTTTTTTTATTATATATATCATTCATATTTTGTTAAGCTTCATAATTTAGTACAATTGATTTTAAAAGAAGGGTAATTTTAATCCTTTCTATTTGTAACACTAATCGCGTATACTCGGCCAATAGTCAACTGATTTTGATGATTACTTTTTAGAAAGTTTAGATAACCTAGTAAGTTTAGATAATTTTTCATCTGCCATTACTCTCACGCCAACGCATTGCGCTTATACAATACGCATAACTTCAGGGCCGAATTTAGAGGTCTGGAGGCCTTGGGGCAACAAAGAAATGGAAACCCCTGGCCCAAAATTGTTTGTACAAATCAAATAAACGTTTTTTTCAGTTAAGTTATCCACTAACAATCGTATTTAAGAACAACAAAATCATGTCATCTCGCCCGGATTGGTACCACCGCCTTACCTATTCCTGCCGCCATAACGTCATGACGTGTTCCGGCTCGGAGGGTAAGGTAGCCGGTAAACTTACTTTTGCTCGAGGCCTAAGATCCCGGCCTCAGGTTGGCAACGCACCATTACCACCTTTGGTGTCTCTAGGCGGCGTGAATTTCTTACCATCAGGAAATCCGTCTGCTTGTTTGCCTTCCTATAACATAAAAAAAATGTTTGTACAAAGTAGCTATAGCAGATAAAAGCAAAAAAAATGTGAGCCGTCACGGGACGTCTGGCAGATGAGAAGCATCGACATTATTTTGTAAAAGTAATATTCAGATTGTGATAGGAACGAAATATGTAATAATGATAAAAATTAATATTACTATTTTTTCCAGATAACAATGACTATTTATTGAATAAGCATTTATTTCCATTAAATACAAAATTTAAGAATTTATTTCAAATTCAATACTGCATATAGACTGAATATATTTATATACCATCATATAGCGTGGCGACGCGTCGCCACGGCATGCGTCGCCACGCCAGAAATCGGTTTTACGTGCGGCTATAGATGTTTCACATCAAAAAGAAAAAACAAAGTATCTGCGCCCCCAAGAGGTTGGCAGAGTCACAACCAGGGCACCCACGACTAGACAAAGATACTGAGTCCCACAATGTGATAGGTGGCAAGCCTATCGCCAACCGGGCACATATCCTATCCCGAGCAACATTTTTTTTATTAGAAAATTGAAAAAACCCACTTTCCTTTTTGTTGCCCGACCCGGGATTCGAACCCGGAAAAGTACAGGTAAAAGTAAAATAGTAAAAAATATCAAAAGATAACTAAACTATTGTCTGTCGCAATTTGAAAAAAAATTTTACAAAGTCTGTTTTTATATATTTATAGTGTGTTTGTGGAGGCCCTTGCCTTACTCAATTTTTTTTGTTTAATATTAGAATGCAAACAAGCAGACGGATTTCTTGATGGTAAGAAATTGACGCCGTTTAGAGACACCAAAGGTGGTAATGATGCGTTGCCAACCTGTGACAGGGATGTTGGGCCTCTAGCAAAAGTAAGTTTACCGGCTACCTTATCCTCTGAACCGGAACACCTCACGGCAAGCTGACGCTGACCAATCCGGACCAGTCGCTGCGAAACTCTACAACCTAGTAATCCGGCCCTGCATACTATATAGTATAAACCACTTACTCCATACATAAATCTTGACAAAATAATTGCAAGAAACCTACTCTAATTTTATTACCAAGTCGCTATTCGATTTTTTTTTTTTAAAGACAGGTTCCAATAATCCCGAAATGATCTCAAAAACCTAAATTTTATTATGACCCGGCCACTAGTTCTTCAGTTAAACTTAGGTACTAATTACATAGATAATTTATCATGCATGTGTATAACTCAATATTATTCTGATCTTGAGCAAGTTTATAAGGGACCTCGGAATTATGGCCTTTCGAAATAAAACTGTTGTCCGTAAAGTCGGTTTACTGACGATAGTTGAACGTGACAACATCATAACGGAGGCCAATTGTGCCTCTTTGTCGCTCATTCCGCGCTCTCGCTTGCACTTCGCCTAAATGGAACGCCTCAGTGCGAGGTATCGCCGCATGAGTCATGTTTTTGGTGCATGCAGCCGACTCCGTCGCATTATAAGACGTTGTCACCTCAAAAGTAACCATCAAAATATGTTAGTAATTGGACAAGCTATCGCGTAACAAACAAAAAAGTTACAGTCGTGTTGCTGTATACGAAATAATTAGCTCGATTATTAAAATTTTAAACGACCACCAGCTGAATATTAAACTTAAGTACCTACTTAAAAATAAAAAGTCACAGTGTGATAGAAGGCAAACCTATTGTCAACCGCGCACTTACGCAATTCCAACGTCGCGGTCGTTCGGAATTTGTTGGGAAATTGAAAAAAACACACTTTTGAGTTGCCCAGAACCCAGGCCATTATACGACTACTAGACCATAGAGGCAATTTATCTTTAATGCATGTATCTGTAATTCTATAGCTGTATAATTTGTTATTAATCACATAAACCTTTCCACATCTCATAACTAGCTTTCGCTATATTATCCCTTGAAACAGATATTTGTCAAGATTTTCTTCAGTTTGGGTATTTATGGAATAAATATTATTTATTACATTCTTGACAGTTAGCACTAAGATCTTGAGCGGAAAATATGTTTATTATATTTACGAATATTTTTATTACATTACTGAATAGAGTTTTTTGTCTTTGGATGAAATATGTCATTTTGGTTTATTATATAAATATAGCATATTTTGTAAGCTTTAAGCTGATAATCATAGAGTCCGATATTCCTTATTCTTCTTTTGCATATGATATCTTAAAAGTCAATTAAGATTCTTAGGGCGTCCGCAAAGCTCATTAGCTCTATTTCTGGACCCTTTTAATATAGGGTTCAAAGATGTGTGGAATATGCTGAGTTTTTGTGGCAAAAGCGGTTACCTTTTTATAATCAGTTTTTTTATGCGTTGTTGACGTTGTCTCTGAAATCAGAAATATACCAATAAGTATACCTACTTTCGCTAAATGACTTTTCTTTTCTCAATGTCGCGAGTTGGCGCGAAATAGCCCGTAACGCCATGTAATTGATGCTACTTCAGCTTCTTTTTTTAGTTTTTTTTTTAATATTTATTTAGCAATTTTTTCACATGATGACAATTTGACAATCTCATATACTCTTATTCTAACTTAAGCCTAATATATCTTCTAACTAATCATATATTCTAAAAGAATGCGTACAGTGTTCTAACTTGAGGGTTCAGCTAAAACTCCAGTGGGGTTACTCTCGAATATCGATTTCATGCAAATTGGAAATTTAAATCGGATTTGTCATTTTAGGTACTTTTGAACACAGTAATAATGGATGATTAACATTTAATTACAACAAAATTCAATGAATCGGATAAGATCATCTATTGTTTATTATTAATTAAACTTTAAAAATTCGCTAGTATTGTGTCATAGTAAAGTGACAGATACGATTCCAATTTCCGATATTGCACTTATCGAGATTCAAGAGTAACCCTACAGTTTGGCGCAACATTTATATAAAAAATAAAAGTATTAAGTTTGCTATGTTTTTGATTCATCTAAATCATATGACACTAGTTGCCTTAAACCTGAATACCTTTATACTTACTTTATTAAACGGGTAATAAATTGACCTCTAACCTATTTCTATGGGGTAATAATACCTTTTCACCATGTGTCTGTTGTCTGTCTGTTCACCAAGTCTCTTGTGTCATTTAAGCCAAACTTTATACAAAATTGGGGTTTGCTATATCTATATCTTTGGAAGATCTGCCTCTGTGGTCTAGCGGTTCGGGTGTTGGACTTGACTGCATGAGGTCCCGGGTTCGAATCCCGGGTCGACCAACAAAAAGAAAATTGGATTTTTCCAATTTTCTAATAAAAAAAAATGTTGGTCGGGATTGGAAATGTGCCCGGTTGGCGATAGGCTTGCCACCTATCACATTGTGGGACTTAGTGTCTTCGTCTAGTCGTGGGTGCCTTGATTGTACCTCTGCCTACCTCTTCGGGGATATGGGCGTGAAGATACTCAAGATCTGATTCTTATTACTTGTCAGTTTGAATCAACATTTATATAAAAAAATAAAAGAATTAAATTTGCTGTGTTTTATTCACTTAAATCATATGACACTAGTCATATGACTCACATTTATTTTACTTTCATGCTTTTTCTGACATACCCAACTCTCGCCTTCATACAATAACGTTGGGATAAACACAAAATTATGCAAAGCGAGTCTAGCTTTTTGACTCAAACCCTCGCTTTAGAATAGCTTACCCAACGCTCCATTCACACTATTCCCTGCACTCACTCTCCTCTCTACATCCGTGGTATATCTTCCATCCCTGCAAGCACAACCAAAACATACAATTTCATTCTCTTGCTCCAACACTACAGCATCAACCAAAACTCTTACATCCGTTCTGGCACGCCTCTTTCAAACTCTATTATTTTGTTTTTTATCGCATTCAAATGTAAGCCCCTTTCTTTGCAGTCTCCTTCCATAACTGTGACCAGTGTTTGCAGTTCATATGGTGTAGATATTGATTACATTATAATATTCACTATATTCTAACAACAGCTAGTAGCTAGTTATTACTTTTAGTAGAGATACCTAGTTTTTACATTAAATAAGTTGCTACGTATTTAAAATATAAAAATAAAAATAACGAAATTAAAGTCGGTTTTTACAGCTTCATTACTTTTCAGCGACATCGAGAAAAGAAGGTTAAATGTTCGACTCCTATAATTTTTGATTTGGAAAATTCTGTTTGTATTTGAAAGAGCACATCTGAGGTGACACACTGATAAAGGAATCCGTGGAAATCAAGGAAAATACTCATTTTTTGAGATTTACTTATTAAAATAGAAGTGGGTTTTTTGCAGTTTTACTAATAAATTATTATGAAGCAACTCGAAAATGAATATATTAACAATACGTTTAGGTATATATTTTTTTATTTTTGTTAGACGATTACTTGGCTAATAACGATTTTTATTTTTTTTATTTTTTCTATACACTTAAACTAGACACATTTAACATGTTATTATCTTTAAATGAAACAACTTCGAGATTTATTTATAGAAAAAACGACAAAATGTTATAATTTCAGTCAGCATTTTAATCCCTTTTAAATTATTAGACGTAAGTTCGTTTTTAGGTTGAATATATAGCTATCCTTTGTAAGGTCTCGATTGCATCCGTATGTGAGACACATTCTTGAATAAGTTTGTAAGCAAATGCGTCTAAATGGAGAACTAGTATATTAAAAAATCAGTTAAAAAAATCTTCAAAGACTTCTTTAAATTCTCTCTTTATAACATTTTAAAATGTCATCATGTGCATTCATTTAATATGGATTATGATACCAAAAATTACATTATTTTTTAAGGACAAAGATACTTTGATATCGCGATCCGTTTTTTATTAGCTATCCCGCGCTTTAAATATTGGAATAAAAAGAAGTTTATGTTGGTCATTTTATTGCACATTCACTAAACAAATTTTAAGTTATCTCTGTCTTCTTTCAACGATGGTGAAAGAAAGAGACAAAACACGTTTAGTGCCGTCAGATTAGTATAATACATGACATTTCTACAGACTCGGATAACGTTGATTAAATACGTAATTAAAAACTACTTTATATGTGTGATTTGTTAAGGGATATTCATTTATAACAAGCCAACCCGGTGAACTTCGTACCGATTGATATTAAAGTAATATGTATATCGATATGTGTGTATGTGTGTACCTAACTTATGTAATTTTTTTAAAAAGTTAATTTGCCCCTTTCTGGGGCCGGCTAAAACCTTTAGGCCATGCTGCCACGTCTTCCGTATTAATTAATTTTTATAGTCATTAGTCACATGCCTTCCGTATCAATTATTTCTTATACAGTCATTAGTCACTATTTACAAAGTCACGTCAGGGTCTTGAGTAAAACGGTGGTCACTTTACACAAGCTCGCTTTGGGAGATTTGGCAGCAGCGAGGAAATTTACGATACACTAATTTCTTTATTATTATTTCATTTGTGCACTTTCACTGAACAAAATTAAACTAATTTCCACCAAAATTTACTAATTTTACTCATAATTTACACTAAATTCAATAACTGTGAAAAAATTACGACCATCTTCATTCACGATGGCGCCAAAACCCTATTTTTTTATGTTAATTTGCCCCTTTCTAAGGCGACTAAGACCTTCAGGCCATGCTGACGGGATGGGAAACTAATTACCACCTAAATTAACAAATTTTACTCATAATTAACACGAAGTTCAGTGATTACGAAAAAATATGTCCATCTTCTGTCACGATGGCGCCAAAACCTCCTTACATTTTTTTAAGTTAATCAGCCCCTTTCTGGGGCCGGCTAAGACCTTTAGGCCATGCTGCCACGTCTTACGTATTAATTAATTCTTATACAGTCATTAGTCACATGTCTTCCGTATCAATTATTTCTTATACAGTCATTAGTCACTACTTACAAAGTCACGTCAGGGTCTTGAGTAAAGCGGTGGTCACTTTACACAAGTTCACTTTAGGAGATTTGGCGGCAGCCAGGTAATTCACGATACACTGATTTCTTCATAATTATTTTATTTGTGCACTTTCACTGAACAAAATTAAACTAATTCCCACCTAAATTAACCAATTTTACTCATAATTTACACTAAATTCAATAATTGTGAAAAAATTACGACCATCTTCATTTACGATGGCGCCAAAACTCCATATATACTTACATTAAATAGACTTAATTAAGAGATGTATTTATGTATTTACAATTAGATACAATATTAAAGGCTTATTACCCTAACAGTAGTTTAAATCACGTAAACTAATCACATTATCGATAATCGTATTAGTCAACACTAGTTTGATTATCCGGAGGGTTAGAACTCAGAAATAGTACAACGGATTTCAATGTTTAAATAAAATGTAACATTACATACAAAATAGTGATGTCATTAACCTCCTTTATCAATTAGATCGGAAAATTTCTAGACATGTATACATTAATCCCACTAGAAACTCACCAGGCTCTTTTACAACACAGGGATTTCGATTGCATTATACGTAAAAGAATTTACAAATGCCATCTACCCCAAGTATTCTCTTCTTTTCCTTAGCGTAGTCCTTTCTTTTTACTTCCTTATGTATACAATAGCATCAACCGAGTCATTAAACTTAAGAACCTAAAATCAACAGCAGTAAAAAGACTCACAAAACAGCTACTTTCATGGATGGATTTCGCAAAAACAGAAGCTCTTATAAAATAACGTCTAACGCGCACACATACACGAACGTACGTATACACACACACGTACGCACACACACACACACGCACGCACGCCCGCATGCACGCACGCACGCACGCACACACACACACACACACACACACACACACACTTATTTTTAATAAATATTGATTAATTTAAAAACAATGATTTAACTGTGGATGCCCTGTAAATTCAAGAAAAAGTAAATCCAAGAATGAAATATGGTCGCCACGACACAGGCGTAGCCTAGTGTGGAGACCGCTGGAAATACCAAATTTTGTTGTTAAATTATGTTTTTGTGTTAAATTTTGAATAAATTAAATTAGATAACTCCTAAATGCTGCCAAGTTTAGTTTTTCTTTTTAACCGGCTTCAAAAAGGAGGAGGTTCTCATTTCGACTACATGTTTTTTATACGTTTGTTACGTGATTACTCGGCCTACCGATTTGATGATTTTTTGGAAAGATAGGGCTCGATTCCGACAACTAGTTTTTGAGTTATACTTAATGGTGCATACATTTTTCACTTATCTTCATCTCATTGATGGAGTCGTCAAGATAAGTAAACATTTACTCAGAGTTCAATGTAACTCAAAAAAATACTCTCCCCCGTGTTGGTCCGGGCTCCTTTGTAGAATGGACCATCTGCCTTCCTGCCAGGCAGCTCGTAAAAGGCGAGCACAGGCTTACCGTCACTAATACCGTGACATCTGACTAGGTGGTAGAGTTTAGCAACGACTTGCCCGGATTCATACCACCGCCTTACTTATTCCTGCCGCCATAACGTCATGACGTGTTCCGGTTTGGAGGTTAAGGTAGGCGGTAAACTTACTTTTGCTCGAGGCCTAACATCCCGGCCTCAGGTTGGCAACGCACCATTACCACCTTTGGTGTCATTAGGCGGCGGGAATTTCTTACCTTCAGGAAATCCGTCTGCTTGTTTGCCTTCCATTGTCATAAAAAAATATAAATAAAGTTTATTTACTATTTGTGGGACAGCGAACCATTTACTATCTTTCGACAAAAAAATTAAAATATCGCAGCGTGGTTCCCAATGAAATAGTTGGTGTCGGATTTTGCAGTTTCACTGTCCTTAATTATTTATATTATACTCAAATTATACTAGTGGTTGCTCATTGATGAAATTCGACCAAAATACTTTTTTCTTTCTTTCTTTAGTTTTTGGCCTTTCACCTTAACATTTTGCCATTGGTCAAGTAGAAATTTGCATCAAGTTAACCGATTTACCAAAATCGGGTTTCAATTATTCAAAATTAGTTACAAGTCGTCAATAAAAGTCATGTCGGGTCTTGAGTAAAGCGGTGGCGTCATTACTCAAGCTCATATATTGAGATTTGGCAGCAACGGGGAAATGAACGATACGCTAATTTCTTCATGATTATTTCATTTGTGCACTTTCACTGAACAAAATTGTACAAAATGCCACCAAAATTGACTAATTACACTCAATATAAACACAAAATTCAATAATTATGAAAAATCTTCGACTATCTTTTCTCTCGATGGCGCCAAAACTCAATAAAAATACATTTATTTAGTTATTCAATATAAATTATTTTTGATAAGAACGCTATCTTCATTTATCAAAACCAACTGTTTTGTTTCCAAATTTTATGAATATAGTTTTGGCGCCATCTGTGATCTTTTATCGTTATCATCAATTTATTCGTTTGTGTGTGTCAAATGTACGGTAGTGTGGGTAATGTTTTATTTATTGACTTAATGCACTTCATAAGCATTATTATTGAAAAATATGAGCGTTCTGCACTTCTCCTACACATAAACTATAAGTGTGCCAAATATACTCTTCCGCCCGCGTAATTTTCGTATAAAGGAGAGCAAAGCTTTTGATTGCTTATATCATGTTGCCCAATAAAACTACTAGGTACGCTGGTAATTTGTAACGGATTTTTCGATACATTTTAATGGGCATTTATGTTTACATCATTTTAAAAAATCCATCCTATTTTTTAAATGACAACTCATAATTTTTAACATGATTTTTATAAAAAAAGAACAGCAAGTTTGAAATAATGCTTAATTTTTTAATGTTATAAGGTTCTTGGGTGTTATAATTATTGTTGTAAAAATAAATCAAACAGAAGCATCGACAACAAATTGTCAATTTATCATACATGAAACATCACTACAGAAAACACAAATTACATGCAAATGCAACTAACAACCTAAATCCAAGACCTAGATGTCTGCTGTAGTGTTTAAATCAAACATTGTCTTTGTCGACAAAGCACAAAGCCTGGTGACATGAATTATACATCAGACAAATGAGGTCCCTTTGTACTACCGACTTTAATTACAGTTTTTGCAGTTTCATTTACACAACCATAAAACAATGAACAACACCATAAAAATGTGTATTTCTTAAAATATCTAAAAAATAAAATTTTACTAAAAACTTTTTCATTTTTTTTATAGTTTATACAACCAACAATTTACTTTTTGTTTTTTTAATAAAATTAAAGTTAACGAAGTAAGTTTTGTTGGGATCAAGAGAAAAAGTTGCTGTATCCTTTCCCCGTGTTGGTCCAGGCTCCTTTGCGGAACAAACCATCTGCCTTCCTGCCAGGCCGCTCGTAAAAGGCGAGCAGAGGCTCATCGTCACTAACACCATGATATCCTTGTAGAATTTCACAGCGACTCACCCGGATTGGATCCGCCACCTTCTCTATTCCTACCGCCATAACGGCAGTGTTCGCCGTTGACGTGTTCCGGTTCGTAGGGTAAAGAAGGCGGTAAACTTACATTTGCTCGAGGCCTAACATCCCGGCCTCAGGTTGCCAACAAACCATTACCACCTTTGGTGTCTCTAGGCGGCGTTAATTTCTTACCACTAGGAAATCCGTTGGCTTGTTTACCTATCAATATCATAAAAAGTTAAAGCATTTATAATTAAATAATATTTTTTATAAATATTAAAATATTTGTACACCAAAATATTATGGTAGAGGTAGAATATGTTGATATACCTACTTAAATATTTTTGTAATATCTCATTTCCACACACATTTCGCAAATAAATAGTTTTCTTACTTTGTTTCAAAAAAAGTCATTTTAATTAATGCCTATAGGTATAAATAGGTAAGGTGGTACCTAAAACCCACTGATTATAACGACGACTATTCCGAATAATTAAGCCCAATTTTACCATTGACCTCTAATGAATTTTACTAAATCGAGTACCTTGATGCACTTTAATTATTAAATTACACTGATGGCAAATGCTAACGCCCATAATTTGACCCAAGTTTGTTCTAGAGTAAAAAAAAAGTATCTTCACGCCCATATCCCCGAAGAAGTTGGCAGAGGCACAACCAGGGAACCCACGACTAGCCGAAGATACTAAGTCCCACAATGTGATAGGTGGCAAGCATATCGCCAACCGGGCACATGTTCTATCCCGAGCAACATTTTTTTTATTAGAAAATTGGAAAAACCCAATTTTCTTTTTGTTGCCCGACCTGGGATTCGAACCCGGGACTTCATGGAGTCAAGTCCAACAACTAAACCACTAGACTACAGGTTCTAGAGTTGATCTAGAGTAAATTCAGAATTAGGTTTTATGTTGAATTTGCTACCCGTCATTACCTAAATTCAGGATTTAAGGCCTAGTCCACAGTGCGAATTTTCAACGCACGGAAATAAGTCCACGCCGTATCGCATAACTGTGCATTAGATTACAGATTTTTTTGTCTGGACGAAGTTTTTACCGCCAGATACACGTAAAAAATTCAGTTACAGAATTACGAGAAAAATGTCATCGGTGAAAATTAAGCTTAAGCTTGAATTTAGGTAATGACGTGAAGTAAATTCTACATAAAATGTAATTCATACTTTCTTTAAGTTTTGGCACTGACGTTAGTATTTTGCTATTAGTCAAGTAGAAATTTGCATCAAATTTACCAAAATCGGGATTCAATTACAATCATTAGTCTTATGTCATAAGTCGTCAATTAGTCATGTCAGGGTCTTGGGTGAAGCGGTGACCTCGTTACTCAAGCTAACGTAGTGAGATTTGGCACCAAAATTGACCAATTTCACTCAATATAAACACGAATTTCAATAGATGTAAAATAAGCCTTTATTTTGCTAACGTTTTGCCTCGACACCGGTACGGTCGATTTCCTGAGGATGCCTCGGTGTAGAGGCGAAATGTACGTCGAGTGCGATTTGGTGTTCTCTGTGGTGAGGGCTTCGACAAAGTTGGCGAAGGACGTGACAAGTGGTTCTGTTTCCCGTGTTCGGACTCTATTTGTGATCTGGTCGCGGAGGTGGGAGGTGGGAACTGTAGGTAGGGTTGTCACATGTAAAGAAAGGACAATTTACGGGACAATACGAAAAGAACGGGACGGGAACGGGATAATTGTTTCCGAAGCTCTTTCTATATTCGTGTTCTTGTCGCGGGGGTGGGTGATGGGAAAATCAGTTAGGCTTGCCACATTCTGTGTCGTTTGGAGGATTATTTGCCACTACAGTTACACTGCTTACGCGGAATTAGCAAAATAAAGGCTTATTTTACATTTTTTATAATGGATTTCCGCAAAATAACGCCTGATTCAATAAAATACGAAATTCAAAAAAAAATATGAAAAAACTTCGACCATCTTTTTTCGCTTCCGTCACCTTGCATAACACTTCACAAACACTTTACAATGTCGGTCTTGCGAGGATCCTATAAAATTATTTTTATTAACCTCTACGTAAAAAGGTATTAATAGGATTTCTTGGGAGTGGTTGAATATTTTTAATTTTAGGTTTATTACTACAAGAAAAGAAAGAAGGAAAGAAAGAAAATATATAATAGTATATATTTTATAATTTACATTTTAGTAAATATATAGTAGTAATCAAACTCAATTACAGTTGAAAACTAGAATAAAATTTAAAATTTAAAAAAACCTCCGACATAAGAACTTAATTTCCCTTTAAAAATAATAAATATCCGAATATATTTGCAGATATTCGGTTAATCTGCCCACGTTTACCCTTCCAAAACTTCTAAACGGCTCAACCGATTTACATCAAACATACAACATACATAATCAAACTTATTAATAAAAACAGAGCAAAGTACTACTCTCTGTTTATTAATAAGGCGGTATGGCTTTAGTTCCGATTTTAGCTACTGGAAAATAAGTTTATTTCACTATCCAAGCGTTTTGACAGTTGTCGGCGTCTAGAGGTTCCTTTATAATAATACCCTTTTGGGATCATGCATAAGCGTAAACTTTGAATGTGTTTTGAAGTTACGTAATTAATTTGGCTAAGTCTTAAGATTACCCTTCCGAAAATAACTAGACTCGGCCCTCAGTGTTGGTATTTACCAACAATCACCATTTTGTTTAATTTTTGACATGGGCGTAGAGTTTTGGCGCCATCGAGAGAAAAGATGGTTGAAGTTTTTTCATAATTATTGAGTTTCGTGTTGGTATTGAGGGAAATTAGTCAATTTTAGTGGCATTTTGTACAATTTTGTTCAGTGAAAGTGCACAAATGAAATAATCATGAAGAAATTAGCGTATCGTGTATTTCCTCGGTGCCGCCAAATCTCATAACTTGAGCTTGAGTAAACAAGCCACCGCTTTACCCAAGAGCCTGACATGACTTCCTGACGACTTATGACTGATGACTAATTAAAATTAATTGAAATTGATATAAAATTTGATGCAAATTTCTACTTGACTAATGGCTAAATACTAACGTGAAGGCCAAAATCTAAAGCAAGAAAGAAAGACATGGGCGTATTTGAGGCATTTGTCACTTGTAAGTTTAAATTATTTATCCAGTTATCGAGTTCACAACCACAAGTCGATAAAATCATGTCAGGGTCTTGGGTGAAACAAAGCTAATTAGCCCATCGAGTTACATTTTACGGTACTGAGGAAAACACGATGAACACTAAATAAACACCTAATAAATACCTTACTTGTGCACTTTAACCAAATAGTATCTTTAACAAAATTTTCTAAGTTTACTTATTAAGTATGTATCTGTACGAAATTGAAAAATTACAAAAAAAAATTTTTGATCCCGCCAAAACTTTCGGTGTATATTATTTATTTCTTTTTTTTAATTTTTTTTAGATTAATTTGCCCCTTTCTGGGACCGGCTAAGATCTTTAGGCCATGCTGCCACGTCTTTTGTATTAGTTAATTCTTATACAGTCCTTAGTCACATGTCTTCCTGATTAATTAATTCTTACACAGTCACTAGTCACTATTTACAAAGTCACGTCAGGGTCTTGAGTAAAGCGGTGGTCACTTTACACAACTCACTCACTTTGGGAGATTTGGCGGCAGCGAGGAAATTCACAATACACTAATTTCTTCATGATTGTTTCATTTATGTACTTTCACTAAACATAATTAAACTAATTCCCACCTAAATTAACTAATTTTACTCATAATTTACACTAAATTCAATAATTGTGAAAAAATTACGACCATCTTCATTCACGATTTCGCCAAAACTCCTTATTTATTAGTTGATTTGCCCCTTTCTGGGGCCGGTTAGGACCGCTAAGCCATAATACCATGTCTTCCGTATTAGTTAATTCTTATACAGACATTAGTCACTATTTACAAAGTCATGTCAGGGTCTTGAGTAAAGCGGTGGCTACGTTACTCAAGCTCATCTAGTGAGATATGGTGGCAACGATGAAATAAACGATGCACGCCAAAACTCTATTTTATATAGGTATATTATTCGTTAATTTGCCCCTTTCTGGGGCTGGCTAAGGCTACTTCGGTATGAATTTAGTCTTATTAACAGTCATAAGTCACTATATACAAAGTCATGTCAGTATCTTGAGTAAAGCGGTGGTTTCGTTACTCAAGCTCATCAAATGAGAATTGATGGCAGCGAGGAAATACACGATACACTAATTTCTTCATGATTTGTGTACTTAGACTGAACAAAAATAATCTAATTCCGACCTAAACTAACTAATTTCATTCAATATAAACACGAAAATCAATAATTATGAAAAAATTAGGACCATCTTCTTTCACAGTGGCGTCAAAATCGCCTTTTCATTTAAACGTTTATTAAATCATCTGTTCACAAGGGACAGGCTAAAGAGTATATAAATAGTACGTAATTAGAGGCGAGACTTCTATAGGTACATAGCAAACCCGAATTTTGTATAAAGTTTACTTAAAGTGACACATGTCACTTGACATAACATGGTGAAAAGGTACAATCCGTATAATTTGAAATTAAGTCTAAAAGCATTCAGATATAAAGCAACTAGTGTCATATGATTTAGGCGAATAAAAAACATAGCAAACTTATTTTTTTATTTTTTTATAAGAAAGTCGTACCAAACTGGGACAGGCTAAGACCAGACTATTCAATAGAGTTCATTTCACATTATTATCATTATCTTGATGCCCCCTTTATTTTAATAGTAATTTCCTTTATTGAGTTCAGAGTTTATTGAAGTCCTTGAATACATCTTTAGTTTGTAAGTCCTTGAAGTTATGTTTCTCCGTTAACTTCTTTTATTATAATATGTCAAATCCTTGAATATAATTAATAATAATATTTTTCTTAATATATCACACAAATCACAAAATTAAAATGCTGAAACTTAATACCATCTTCTTTCACGATGGCGCCAAAATCCCCATAACTATATACTTACTTTTATTAATATTTTGTTTGTTTTTGATCTTTTATACTAGTTTTATTATTTATATATATATATTTTTTTTGCCGATTTCATCTTCAATCTTCTTTCTAGTCTAAGCCTCTGCCTCTTCTGTCGTGATAAGACATTGACATCTTCTATTTTTCCTTACTGTCCTACGCTAGAATAGTTTATTTACCGAATCACAAATACACATGACTAAGTATTATTTACACATTGAATTAATTAATTTACTTCTTGTACATATCTATATAGGCGAAGGCATTGCCAAATGGGGACATGAGGGGCAGCTGCACTCTCCTAGAGATTCTAAGAATTTTGCCAAATATAAAGCAACCAGTCCTACAAGTATATCTTTTACTTGACTTATTTGACCGAATATTATCGTACTTTAACTACTACTTTGCTAGTTTTAGGTGGAAAATGAAGGGCAAGTCAAAAAGTCGAGGGCATAAGACACTCTTCCTTACCTACAATTCATGTTTTTCTCAATTTCCATATTAACTTGCCCTCCAGACCACCGGCTGGCGAAACTCCCGTTGTGGGTACTTAAATTTAAAAACAAATCCTATTAATATTGTAAATGCGAAAGTTTGTAAGTATGGATGTATGGATGTTTGTTACTCTTTCACGCTCGAATGGCTGAACGGATTTGTCTGAAATTTGGAAGACAGATAGATTGTGACCTGGATTAACATATAGGCTATTTTTAATCCCGATCGCACACCGAGTTTCTGTGAAAACGCGGGCGAAGCCGCAGCTAGTAAACGATTAAAGATTCCCGGACTTCAGAACTACACACATGTTTGAACTTTAAAATCTGAAAACTCATACCGAATAAATAGGATAAGAAAACTAAAATCTATTTCTATTTACTGACACATTCAAAAACGTTTTTTCGGTGACATTCGGTTGAAAGTCCATTCAATTTGCCATTTTTTCATTTCTATTTCAAAATGCTTAAATATTCATAAGAGTTTGTTAGCTTAGCTATTTCAAAAGCGTCGGTCAACTTTTAAGCCAACTTTTATTATTGGAAAAGTTTTTTAAGCTGAAAAAAGTAGATAGTCATGGTCCAATGAATAGCGGACAGCGGGTAGCGATTATTTGGCATGGACGTAAGCATTTGCCATTAGTTAAGTACGTAAGAAGGAACAAGTTGTAGCCCGAATTGACAGTAAAAAAGAGTAGTTTAACTGTCGATAACTAAGCTCATCAACGGCAATCGATATGTGCTTGCCTCTTAGGAACTGTCGGGCATATAGGCAGATGGTCAATTTTACTCAGCAGACCCGGACAAAAATGGGGAAAAACAAGTAATAAATGTCTATAAATTTTAAAGAAAGAAGAAATTTCGCCCCAGACAGGATTTGGACCTGTAACCTTTCGTCTCAAGCCGACGAATTCTCTAACCAATTGAGCTACTGAGGATTCAAGTCCCGTAGCGAAACTTTTAATTCCTTTCTTACCCGTTAACGCGGGTTGTTGGGGTACTAAATGGTCCAGATACACCAATTTCTTCGAATAATTTTGCGTTTTAGCTCAAAAATATTGAACAACATTCCACGAAAATTATACAATGTTAAATTCGGTATTTATAATCTATATTTTATATTCCCGCCAAAACTGTAGATTTTCTTTCTTTCTTTAGATTTTGACATTCGCGTTAGCATTTTGCCATTAATCAAGTACAAATTTGCATCAGTTTGCATCAAATTTACCAAAATAATTAGTCATAAGTCGTCAATAAGTCATGTCAGGGTCTTTGGTAAGGCGGTGGCCTCTTTACTCAAGCTCATAAAGTGAGACTTGACGGCAACAAGGGAATACACAATACGCTAATTTCTTCATGATTATTTAATTTGCGCACTTTCATTGAACAAAATTGTACAAAATGCCAGCAAGATTGACTAATTTCAATAAAAACATGAAAATCAATAATTATGAAAAAACTGCTGAAATCTTTTCTCTCGATGGCGCCAAAACTCCCAACTATAGATTTTAATCATGATTTTAGAGCTCATTTTTATTTTTTTGTCAAAGTTTAATATAGATTATAGGTTGAGTGTCATATTGAGTACGTGTCTCAATTTCTTGTTAAAATATTTCGTAATTTTAGGATAGCCTCGTCAGTACTGTCCCAAATCTCAAGAGCTTCCGGTACACGATAAGAGGCTCTTGAAATGAAATATCAGCCTCTAAGGTTTCATTACATTAATGTCTTGTACTTATTCGCTGACCTCTCACAAAAAAAACTGTAGTATAGTGGTCCGGTGTTGACTGCATGAGACCCTGGACGGGTTCAAATCTTAGGTCGAGCAACTCAAAATGTGTTTTTTAATATTCTAATAAAAACAACGTCTTCCGGAATAAGTGCTCGGTTGCCACTAGCTTTGCCACCTATCACAGGGTGGAACGTTACTTCAGCTAATCGTGGGTGCGCTAGTTGCATACCTCTACGGGAATATGAAGATAGCGTTCATAGCTTTCATTGCATGCTATTGGGAGCCCATTACTTAGGTCATGTTTTACGAACATCGTTCAGCTAATCTATCTATCGTAATGTAGAATACATTGAGAGAGTTGAGGAACCTGGTTTTTTATGACATAAAACAGCGGACAATTATAACAACCTAATAGACACAGTATTTATCTCACACAATTCGTTGACATTCCCGGGCCAGAATACAAAAGCGCCAAACACTATCACACTATTGCGTCAGGAATACTAAAGATGGTCGATCCCTAGCCCGGCTAGTGGTTTCATAATAGTTGCGTGCGGTTAAAGTTTAACTTTTAAGGCTAGTTTAGCCTTTTTCATACTAACCAAATTTATTTTAAAATAACTCATTTTTTGCAAAGGTGTTTTTATAAACATGATATTAATGCTTGTCTATATATTAATACGTGAAGCAAAAACTTTGGACCCCTTTTTACTAAAATTGCGCTGACGGAGGAGTATGAAATTTGGCACATTTATAGTATATGTGTAGGAGAAGTGCATAACGCTAATATTTTTACATTAAATCAATAAATAAAACGTTACCCACACTACCATGCATTTGACACACACAAACAAATACATTTATGATAACGATAAAAGTTAGGAAACAAAGTAGTTGGTCTTGAAAAATGAAGATGGCGTTTTTATCCACAATATATTAAAATGTATTATGGTCAAATATCGACCAACGGGCGACCACTAGTCCAAATAAATATGTTATTCATCACATCTATTATACCTTTCATATGTTACATTCTTTAAAAAAATTCTTCCTACGAAAACAAAAACTTCCCTTGTACAGTCTCTTATACTCCCAATCCTTGATTATGGTTATATATGTTTCCTTGATGCTAAAGAATCTCTTCTAAATAAATTGGAGAAGCTCCAAAATTCGTGCATTCGATTTATTTTTAATCTTCATAAGTTTGACCACGTCTCCATGTTTAAAGCTCAACTCAAATGGCTTCCTATACTACTCCGCAGAAATTTACATATTTTATCTCTCCTATATAATATTCTGTACAACCCACCAGCTCCCTCATACCTGCGGGAGCGTTTTAGTTTTCTGCACTCTACTGATTTCTCTTCTCACTCAAACCGTAGCTCTGTACTTCGTTTTCCCGCTTCGCACTCCAATTGTTATTCTAAATCTTTTACTTTCCAATCAATCAAATTGTAGAATTTCCTTCCTGTCGTGTTTGTGACAGCCCTTCTTTACCTACTTTTAAGAAAAGATAGAAGGAACATTACTTATTGTTAACACAATAACATACTCATATATCAGTGTTGTTATTGATACGGCAATTATTATATATTGTGATATTGTTATATACGGTAATTCACGTTTGTCTTGTCACAAAATACGGCATACGGCAGGACTTTTAATGCCATATCAAAAAATACGGCAAATGGCTATAAATACAACAAAATGTTTTTTAACAGAGCGCAGTTAAACGTACTACCACTCATAACCAATAGTCGGGAAAATGCCGACATTCGGCTAAAACAGTTCATATCGCTGTATCGTGACATTTCTTTTACTTCTTCTTCTTAAATAATGAATGTGACATGATTTTACTAAAGAATTTGCTTTATCTATGAATCTATGAGATCTAAGTGTTGAATAGCTCAATTATTTTGAACAGTTCATTTAGTGGCTAATGTTGTGAGATTGTTTGACAATGATTGAAACTGATAAAATGAGTGATTGTGATTCTAAAGGACCTCAAAAAAGGCTAAAAAAGGGTAAACATAACAAAAAAGTGGGAAAGTGCCGATTTTCTCAAAGATTGGATTGCTCCTGTTGATTACAGAGCGAAGTGCACCGTATGTTACGTTAAATTGTCAAAACTGAAATTACAAAATGAAATCAATGAAAATTATGCACAAGCTAATCATGAAGTTATACAAACGATAAGAAACGTTTATGCAGAACAAACAAATGAGGAATAAATATTTTAAAATATATACGGCAATTTATTACTTTTTTCCTTAAAATACGGTAATTCAGAATGTCACATACGGCAGCCCAGATTTTTACGATAACAACACTGTCATATATTTTCCTACTAAGATATTTTAATAATGATAATTGTACTTGTTTTATTCTTACATACTTAATTATTATATTTTTATTGGAGTTTACTCCTTAAGAAACGATTTGAGTTATAAGGCCCGGTACGGAAATTTTATGAGGAGTAAAATCAAGTGTAACACGAAAAGTTAAGGAGTTACGTAGAAAGAGACAAACATATGTAAGTCGTACCGCTTCAGTCCTTCAGTATTTTTTCTCCTTCAGGACTGACGATCTCGCCCGAACAAAAGTCAAGTCGCCCCGAGCGGGTCGTCATTCGGCTCCGCCACAGTCGATATACGTATGACATTGACATTAGTCGAATAATTTAAAACGCAGTCGACTTGTTCGAATGATTACAGATATATGTTTGATTCTCTTATCATTTTAGCAGATGCGTTCATTTACCCTTTTTTTCTAATCGATATAGGTATATCATAATTATCGTTCGTAAGGAGTAAACTCCAATCGTGCGTCGTAGCTGATACACACACACACTTTTTTATTTGTTCTAAGTATAGTTAATTGTTTTTTGTACGCGATGCCTTTCATTTT
Source organism: Calephelis virginiensis (assembly GCA_002245475.1). Taxonomy (NCBI): domain Eukaryota; kingdom Metazoa; phylum Arthropoda; class Insecta; order Lepidoptera; family Riodinidae; genus Calephelis; species Calephelis virginiensis. The sequence continues at coordinate 34,156 of NJDC01010131.1, forward strand.
ATTTTCACAGGTAAGGAACCTGTGAAAATAAAATGGAAACCTTTTTTTGGGTTGATTGGTTGGTGGGCGTGCGTGCGTGCGTGCGTGCGTGCGTACGTGCGTTTTTAACTAAAAATTTTAACGGCTGGCGTTGGAGACCTAAATATTAAACAGACTACGCAGGCGTAGCCGCGGTTAATAGTATTATGTATTTTGAAATGAAAAGTTTGAGCAAATCTGCGATGCTAACTTTAAACAATGAATTAATATTATTACAAAGACACATTGTCAAATGCGATCTATTAAATTGACCGAAGTTTAGAATACTAGAATTTGACTTTTTGTTAAAATTTCAGAATTTTTTTATTACAGCTTGTGCTAATCAGTCAGTCAGGATATGTTATTTTATAAATACACATTACTGAAAGTGTTTGGTCAACATCAAAGCTAGATTCGACTGGAGTTAGCATATGAGTTAGGTACGGCACGCACGGTTATGAAATATACTTACATATAAACATTCCTCTTCTATCACTTTGTCTTAAATATTTTTTTTGTATGCTTTATGTAAAGGACATAGGGACAGAGGAAGCGAACAATGCTTTGCTTTACACTATGTAGTGATGCATGACAATGACAAATGTATTTTTTATCGGATAGGTCAGCGAACATCACGGATCTCCTGATGGTAAGAGATAAATATGGCCTATAAACACCATACAGGTTATAGGTACGTTGCTGACTTGCGGCCGGGATATTGGCAAGGACGTAGCTAGGATTCAGTATCAAGGGGGGAGCAGACAAAGAAAACCTAGACCATGTTGTTTTATTCATGTCATAATAATTGTTTTTGGACAAATTTCTTTTCTACGCTTAACATGTACATAGTTTAAACGGTTTTCGGTCATTTGAAGTGTTGCAGCACTATGTGAATGCTCTTCTATAGAGGTAGTGGTGCAACTGCCCCCCTCTGACCGTACCTCGCTACGCCCATGAAGGAACGAGTAAGATCCTACCTGGGCAAGTTCCTGCACAGCACTCTAATTCCAGCGGTTTTGTTAGTGATGACTTATATTTTAACCAGTGCTCGCCTTTTACGAGCTGCCTGGTAGCGAGGCAAATGGTCTATTCTACTTGACGGACCTGGACCAACACGGGGCTGGGGAAATTGTATTTATGGGTTTTGATTATTAAGTTGATAATAGATTAGGAGTAAAATAAAGTTAATATTATCATCTGTATTACATTATAGGTAATAAAGACTATTGTAAGGTTGAACCTTCAAGTATTCCTAGGAGTACTTATGTCATGTCTATTGATAAGACCGCTAATGTGATATCTGACTAGGACGAAGAGTTTCGCAGCGACTCACCCTGATTAGTACCAGCGCCTTACCTATTCTTGACGTCATAACATGATTGTTCACGTGTTCCGGTTCGGAGGATAAGGTAGCCGGTAAACTTACTTATGCTCAAGGTGACATCCTGCGCTCAGGTTGGCAACGGACCATTACCACCTTTGGTGTCTCAAGGCGGCGTAAATTTCTAACCATCGGGAAATCGGTCTGCTTGTTTGCCTTCCAATATCACAAAAAAAATGTTTTTCTATGTATTGATACTGTTGACTAGCACCCAATCACTAGCAAATAATTTAGTCTTAGTAAGCTTTAGTCTTTTTTGCTGGTCTTTGAGATTAGATTGGCTCATCTAATCTATAGGGTTACTCTTGAATCTCGGTGTCATGCGAATTGAAATTTAGAATCGTATATGCCAGCGGTCGGCGACCCGCGGCCCGCGGGCCCGTCGACGTTTTACTTGCGGCCCTTGAATGTCCGCCCATTTTCATTTTGGCCAATTATACGTAGGTATATTTGGCTTCTAGGGTAAAAATTACAAGTGTGGCCCACCTTTAGTTTATTTTGCTGCCTTGTGGCCCTTGCCTGTCAAAAGGGTGCCGGCCGCTGGTATATGCCATTTAAAGTACTTTTGAACACATTACTAGCGGATTATTTACATTTAGCCTCTGTGGTCTAGCGGTTCAGTTGTTGGACTTGACTGCATGAGGTCCCGGGTTCGAGTCCCGGATCGGGCAACAAAAGAAAATTGGGTTTTTTTCCAATTTTCTAATAAAAAAAAATGCTGCTCGGGATAGGATATGTGCCCGGTTGGCGATAGGCTTGCCACATATCACATTGTGGGACTTAGTATCTTCGGCTGTCGTGGGTCGTGGTCGTCGTGTGTCGTGGGTACCCTGGTTGTGCCTCTGCCTACCTCTTCGGGGATATGGGCGTGAAGATACTACTACTACTACTATTAGTTAAAAATAAATTCAACGAATTAACGAAAAAATAATTTATTGTTGACATTTAACAAAATGTTGATAATTCGCCATTATTGTGTTCAAAAGTACCTAAACTGGCATATTCGATTCCAATTTCCAATATTGCACAAATTGAGCTTGAACAAACCCTACTGTTTATGAAAAATATTTATTTATGCTTATTTGCCTTCCAATGTCATAAAAACTACATTATGTTATGTCCTACAAGAGTTGTAAAAGCAATGTAAAACCTCAAGGGTCTACTATAATATAAAACCTCGAGTTTGTTTTTTAGCGACTCTAAAAAAGAAGGAGGTTCTCAAATCGACTGAGTGTATGATTGAGTGTAATGTGATTAGCTCAGAATGATTTCAATCATAAGCTCTGTAAACTGCAATAACCGACTTCAACTAATTCATTTTAGCAGTTTTTGCGTGGCACTCAATCCTATTATTAATATTATAAATGCGAAAGTTTGTCTCTTTGTTTGTTTGTTACTCCTTCACGCAAAAACTGCTTAACCGATTTTCATTAAATTTTGGTACACACATATAAGGTAACTTGGATTAACACATAGGATAGTTTTTATCCAGAAACAATGTTCCTGTGGGACCACGCGGGCAACACCGCATGCAACAGCTAGTAATGCCTAAACTTTTCACTTAGTTATTTTGATGACCTTATCATTGATGAGTGAAATTTTTATACATTATTAAATAACTCGAAAACCACGTAAATAAATATGGGTCTCTCGAACTCATGAACTTTCTTTCTAAAAAAACTGTCAAAATCGGCTGGCTATAGACGGAGTAATCGCGTAACGAAATACAAAAAAAATACTTGCAATAGAATTTTTTTTTTTTCAAATCTGTTAAAAATTCATCCATTCCTTTAAAAGTTATAATGCCACAGACATAGGAACGTACACATATAGACACGTCAAACGCATAACACCCCTCATTCTACGTCGTGACTTACTCTCCCGATCATAGAAGACCTCGCCACGTGTTATCGGATCCCCCGGACCCAATAACCGCGGCAAACGCTATTCTCCCAACTCCAAACCGGAACACGACAATCTCACATCACTTTAACATAACACTACACCGTCGCCGCCGGTCTCGGCGACGAAGACCTCTCTTGCGCCCGGCGCCTAACGCCGAGCGACGAGCCACAAATACTCCTCCACCAAGTCCACCCACTAACCAGATCGCAGCACCAAGTCGAGGTACGGTCTCCCGGGAGACAGCCCTTGGTGCTGGCGTTGTAGGTAACAGCCCAATCCATCTAAATAATGATGTCTCGGGCTGAGCACTCTGCTCGGCCCACAAAGTTCGGTGAAGTTGTAAAAAATCGTAAGATTAGCAACAAATTAGACATTCAAAAAAAAAAGTGACTTAAAGACGGAAACTAAAAAGAATCGTATTTAGGTACCTACTTTGTTATACTGCGATATAAGTTTCACCCTACTTTAACCAGGAGAATTGTTAATAGAAGCTTGTAGGTGGCGTTTATCTTAATAATAAAAGAACTTAAAAGCAAATTTTATGATCTGGTGTTTTTTGTAATGGAACTGACATACGGGCTAGTCGATTACCTAATGGGAAATAGTCACCACTGCCTTTGGACATATGCAACACAAAGAGTTAGATGCCGATGCGATGCCGGCTTTTTAAATGTTTACTAACCCTCCTCTTAAAAACACCTAAGTCAAAGCTCTTTGGGAATAGTTTGAGTAGACTATTCCAAAGTTTGACTGTTCATTAGAAGAACAGTCAGAAACGTTCAAAAACTAATGTTTTTGTTGTAAGTCAAAAAATCTGTGTAAACGAGCCTTAGCATTGTTATGTTTTTTTTTAATCTTTATATATTATGCGGTTTTAATACTGTGTTATTGCCCACTTCGTATAAACTTACACTTCGTGTAAACTTTTATCCAGGGAAAAATTACTTAATTAGTAATGAAGTATACCTACCATCGATATCTTTATACTGTTTATAATATTTGACACTGTTTAAAAATAATTAAACCGAAGTATTTACTATATGAATATTTGTTAGATTATATATCGTTTTTATATATTTTTATAAAAAATAATATCTACTCAATACTATGTTTTTTGTAAAAAATATTTTTGAATGCAAATAGATCCAGTATCTAGTATTTTAACATTACATACATATATTATATTTTATTAATAATGTAGGCATAATGACAATATTTGCAACGCATAGAGAACTTTAAAAAATAACTGAATTTATTCTTAAATTCTTAATACACGAATTTTCAATTCCTTACCTGCTAAAACAGTGGCTAAAATTTTAAATATACTTATCTATCTTCGAAAAATTATTAAATAAGTATGTAAAACAAACGGATGTATTATGTAGTTAATTAAATTGATAAGTGGTAAGTAGGCACCTACATATTTTATATTTGTGAGGTAAATAATAATAAAACTATTTTTTTGTTTTAAATGAATAAATCTAATAAACTTTAGGCTTCCTATTCATCCTAAGTGAAATTAATGTTAACATGACAAAAAACTAATATGTATAAAGCAGTCAATGTTGCACCAATCGCCGATCAAGAACCACCACAAATCCAATTAACGATGTTGGCTAATTATCGACAGCCATACATGCAATATTTCATGCCTGAATTCTGAAATGTATCTAAATTAGTAACATACCATTAAAAATGTTCTTTTAATTGATAACCACATGAAATTGATGATATTTCCACCTTACATAGTTTTAATTGTTTCGTTACTGTCATATTTTTCACAAATCACTGCACGTATTATTCTCAACTTATAAAATCAATTTTAGATGCAAAGTTGCGACATATAAAACTGATAATTATTTAGAGATAATTAATAAGAGATCAATTTTTACGATAGTACGTACACAACACACAGAAGAATGAATTCTACTGATTATTTCACGAGAAATACATAGCCATAGTTAACTTCAGTAGGTATCATGGGACATTTCAAACGAAAATAGCTCTTAAAAACTCCATCAACAGAATCAATTTACAATAAATATTGATATTCCAACCCCATCCCCTAAATTTTTAGAGATGTCTACTACAAAACATTATTACTATTATTCGAGGAAAAAATTACTTTAAAATCCATTTCGTTTATGGAAATTTAATTTAATGACATATATAATTAAACCCTGTCATTAATATTTATCAAGCCAATTTAATAATACATGAATGCGAAACATACAGAAATTACAATAGAACTAAAAATACACATGCACAACACTATGAACATACTCTTGTTACATCATATGGACTGTCAATGTCAATTGTCAAATGTCAAAAGTTTAACCTGAAAATTTATTTATAATTTGTGAATAATTCATATTTATAAAATTAACTTTGATTTAAATAAAACTATAATTAAATTAAGTCACAAAAGTTATTGGCTATTGTTTAAAACATATATTAATTATGAATATCACCCGAAAAATTTGTCAACTTCGGTACCAAACTTGTCGAATTAATCTCAGAAAATTTGGATTATCAGCTTCAAATTTGGACTCTTCAGCGCAACCTCAGGTTACAGAAAAGTTTGACTTTGAAGATTTAAAAGTTATAGAACGCACGGAGCGAAGGAAAGCCCAAATTCCGCCATTTATGAAGGATGTTTTCGTGTCGATTTTCAACCGTGATTTATTGGCATTTCCAGAGATATTAAATAAAGAAGAATCTCATGCCCTAGACGACAGAATTTCAGTGCTCGAAAATGTGTTTTCGGATCCAAAAAAAACAAAAGAGGATAGACAAAATGTATTAAAATCTACCGGCATGTATGGGGCTCCTGTAAATATAACCAACGGGGGCTTGGCTATGAATTGTACAGAAAGTTTACGTTATTTAGACATCATATCTTCAGATCTTCAATTAGCTCAGGATATAAGTAATCATTGGGTGTGTTTGAATGTTTTAAGGCAAGGATTAAGTCCAGAAAGTTTTAGGCATATTGTTAGTGATCTAATTTTGGGAGATTCTACAATATCTTTGTGTACAAGGGAGAAAATATCGGAGAGATTATTACAGGCGGATTTTAAAACAACTGCTGAACTAAACATTAAAGGTTACATTTTGTTTTATAGTCCATAGTAGTATTATTAATTTGAACATTAGTCAGTCTGTCTTTTATGCTTTCATGTCTAATAGCTATACCGATTTAATTGAAATTTTGTATGCATATAGTTAAAAACCTGAATACAAACATAAGCATTTTTTTTTTCGAAACCAGCTCCTAACAGACTAGAATGGGATAAAAGTTTTAATGAAAAATATTTTCTGTGCTAACAGACTTGTGGGTACATTTAGTTTTTTAACATTTTTCAAATTTGAAGAAATTAAGTAAGTATGTAATCATTTTCTGCCCATGTTCCTAAAGATGTAGGCAGGGGTGCAACCAGGGCACCCCAACTAGCCGTAGACACTAAGTCCCACAATGTGATAGATGGCAAGCCTATCGGGGATATGGGTGTGAAGATACTTTAATGAAAATCAGACTATTCTTTGTAAAAAAATGCTTTTTATCAATGTTTGCAAAAAATTTACTTATTCCTAATTCATTATTTTCAAATATAGACTTCTGTTTGTTGAATGGTTGTAACAATGAGTTTTATAAAACAAAAGCAAATTGGAAAGAATACCCATCAACTGCAGATACCAAAATGTTAATACCATTACCAACCTAATACACGTGCAAGACACTACATTCTAGTACAAAATCTTTTTTGTAACAAAGTCTTACCAGCTAAAATGAAAAGTGAAGACACAACGATAGAAAGTGGCAATGTGTGAGCATGTTTAGGGGTACCAAGGGGACAAAAGGTAGTGTTGGTACCGTTTCAGTTGTATTGAACACAGAACTTTTATAACTAGTGGAATAATTTAACATTCTGAATGCTAATGGAGTTGTCACATTCTATGTAAATAAAAAGTCTTTCTTTTTACAGATATTTGGACAATATCAGGTGAAAAGATATGTTTTACTAAGTCAGACTATCTCCTTGTGTTGTCCATTGTAGACAATCAGCAGTATAAGATATTCCTTGTACACCCCGGAGCAAGTGGGGTAAAATTTGGTGATAATGTAGTATCATTTTTTAATACTCCGGGTAAGTTAATCCTACTACTAGCATTAATGCGAAAATTTATATGTTTGTTTGTTGTTTACTCCTTCACACAACACCTGCTAAACCAAATTTCGTGAAATTTGGCTCACACAAAGAGAATAACTTGGTTTGTTTTTATCCCAAAAAAGTGTTCTTGTAGGACCTTTAACAATGCGGGCAACAGCTAGTTTGATATACATATATAAAGTGTAGGTACATAGGCACATAAGCGGACGGATTACATGTTGGTAAGACATATATGTTGTTTATAGACACACAAAATCTATGTGCTGTATATAGACACATTGTATGGACACGCTTGAATCTTAGCCCTGTCAGGTAAGTTATTTACATACTATACTTATCTGCTACCCTAACTTGGATATATTCTTTATATAACTAGCTGTTGCCCCTGTGGTTAATGGACCGACAGGCTCATTTTATCGGGATAAAAACAATCTTATATGTTTACCCTCGATGCATGTGCCAAATTTCATTAAAATTTGATCATCAGTTTTGGCGTGAAGAAGTAACAAACAAACATACAAATAAACATTTATAATATTAATAGGATAGGATGAATTTTGATAAACATTCTAAATTGATTAACAACTTAAAACACTATATCCTATTAATATTATAAATGCGAAAGTTTGTAAGTATGTATGTATGGAAGTTTGTTACTCTTTCACGCTCGAATGGCTGAACGGATTTGTCTGAAATTTGGAAGACAGATAGATTGTGACCTGGATTAACATATAGCCTATTTTTAATCCCGATCGCACACCGGGTTTCTGTAAAAACGCGGGCGAAGCCGCAGGTAGCAGCTAGTATAAACTATTTGTTTTAAATACTTTATAAAATATAAAGTATACCTATAACGAGCTGCTTCAGATAATTCAATGGCTACTTTTTTATAACATTCAAATTACACAATGAGTTTGTGGACGTAGCACATACTGCCAACAGTGCCTTAAACTAACTGTAATAGTCAAAATACTCGGCAAACTAAATTGCTAGCCTATTCAACTAGTGGACAATGGAATTGTCACATTCCTACTATTTTTGTGTACCTCTCCTAATGGTAACAAATGAAATGAAAGAAAAAAATGGTAAGAAATAATTGTCGTCTTTAAATATCATAGATGTTATACACAAGTTGCTGCCCTGTGGCCATTGTTAGACCTATTGTGAAAGTCTTCTTGCTACACTACTCTTCGGACCGGACGTAATATTATGGCAGCAGCAATAAAAACGGTATTTGAGCCCTGCACAGCACTCTATCACCAGTGATCTTGTTACTATGTTACCTATGCTCAACTATTACAAGCTGCCTGGCAGGAAGACAAATGGTCTAATCTACATAGAAGACTTGGACCAACCCCTCAATCCTGCTAGTGAGATTGAGTTTTAGGCCAATTCAGTGTTTCTACACTTAAGATCCATAATTATTTATAAAATAAATTGCAGCCACACCCATAGACGAATTAACAGAAGCAGACCTATCCAAATTGTTGGGACTCTCTCGATTATATACAGCAACGCTGTGTCGAAACAGCTTGTGGCAATCTATGAAGTTCTGTATTGATTATATACGACCAAAGTATATCTCAGGTAAATAGTCTGCTTTAGTTGAAAGACTATACTTTGAAACCGTAACGTGAAAGCGCTGAGCTCTGAATAATGACGGCGGGAATAGGTCAGGCGCTGGTGTTAATCA
>NJDC01010136.1:0-11092 GCA_002245475.1 Calephelis virginiensis
GAAGCCATTTGAGTTGAGCTCTAAACAAGGAGACGTGGTCAAATTTACGGAGATTAGAAATAAATCGGATGCACGAATTTGGAGCTTCTCCAATTTATTTAGGACAGATTCTGTAGCATCAAGAAAACATAAATCACCATAATCAAGAATTGGGAGTATAAGAGACTGTACAAGAGAAATTTTTGTTTTCGTGGGAAGAATTTTTTTTAAAGAATGTAACATATGAAATGTATAATAGACTTTTTTACTCAAGTTAGTAATATGATCCTCCCAAGAAAGATCCGAGCTAGAAATAACGCCTAGGTTAGTGACGCAGGTCGAAAGAGAGATCTGAGTACCGTTGTGAACTATAGGTGGCAGACTGGAAAAATCAATAGCCCCAAGCTGATATCTACTCCCGAGAATTATAGCTTTTGATTTTAAAGGGTTAACTAAAAGACCGTAGGATTTGGCCCACAAGCTAATTGCACGAAGATCGTCATTTAAAGAAATCGGGGCGCTAGTTTTATCCGTAGTACTAAAATGACGGTAAATTTGCAAATCATCTGCATACAAATGAAAATTAGAAGGAATTACCGCAGTGATTGTATTAATAAATATTGAAAACACTAAGGGAGATAAAATGCACCCCTGAGGGACACCCGTAACTATATCACACCAGGTGGACTGCATTTTTTGTCTGTATGTATGTTACCCGATTCCTAGGCCATTATAACAATATAATAGCTCTTGTTTCAAAGGTAGGACAAGTTTCAGTAAGTCCATATACGTTTTACCAAATTCCTAAAAGTGGTTTGTCAGTTTTTTTCTTTATTAACTGACTTTGAAAAAAGGAGGATTTCGGTTTTTACATTTTGTTATGTTAATCAATTTCTCCGACAGTTTTGAACTGATCTTAAATAATTCTTTTTGCTAGTTGTCGCCCATTGGTTGAAAATCGATCATAATAAATTTTGATATCTTGTTAATAAGAACGCCATCTTCATTTCTCAAGACCAACTACATTGTTTTCAAACTTTTTAGTGCGCCATCTGTGATCTTTTATCGTTATCACCTATATATTTGTTTGTGTGTGTCAAATGCAAGGCAGTGTGGGTAATGTTTTATTTATAGATTAAATGTACATTATAAGCATTATTATTGAACAATTTTAGCGTTCTGCACTTCTCCTACACATAAACTTTAAGTGTGCCAAATACTATGCTACTGCCTAAGCGCAATTTTCGTAAAAAAAGGGTTATAGGTTTTGGCATTACGTATTAATATATAATATATATATATTTTTAGAATGGCCCCGTTACCATTAAGTTTGGATCTGATGGCGGAATCTCAGAGAAGTCGAGGAAAACATTTAATTTTTATGTGCTGGTGTGTTTCCAATTTTCTAATAAAAAAAATGGTGCTCGGGATAGGATATGTGCCCGGTTGGCGATAGGCTTGCCACCTATCACATTGTAGGACTTAGTATCTTCGGCTAGTCGTGAGTACCCTGGTTGTGCCTCTCCTACCTCTTCGGGGATGTGGGCGTGAAGATACTTTTATACGGATTTATTTTCTAAAAAAATTAAAAAAATGGTTTATTGTTTCCGAATGTCTTTCAAACACACAAATTTTTAGTTTTTTTGTTATCAAGGACATTCGTAACTATTAGTCACATAATGTTAAAATCCAATAATGTTCGCAGTTCGCACAATGTTTATCTTTCTTATTAAAGGTAAGGAGACGATAATGTAATTTAGCCACATTTTATTGAATTACAGTAATTATCATAATTACCTCATTTATCAAGTATTCAAGTTATTCAAAACATAGTCCATAGTTCTAGACAAATTATTTTTATCCGATAACCTTCATTTCATTTTTATATTATTTTTTAGGTGATAGGTCAGCGAAAACGCACATGGGTCCCCTGATGGTAAGAGACGACCGTGGCCTGTAGATACCGTAGAACAGTGGTGCCTATACTTTATGCTGTGGAGATCAACTTGAGAAAAAGTTAAAGGTTTGAGATCGACAGCTTTATTTTTATGTATTTTTTTATTATCTATTAGTAATAATAACACGTATTTATACTTTCATTTATTTTTAAGTTGTAATCATAAGTAATTATTAGCAGTTTTACATAGATTACTATTTACACACATTTGTAGATAAAAAATATTCGAAGTTTGAAAATAAAATCTTGTAGGTACTAACTGGCTTAACCTCTAAGATCGACCGTTTGGGCACCACTGCCATAGAAGTTATAGGTGCATCGTTGTTCTGCGGCCGGATGTTAGATATTGTGCAAGTCTACCCTAGGCTATCTTAACCTCCGGACCAGAATATGACTGAGTCATTATTGCATCAGGAATAGGTAAGGTAGTGGATCCTTATCAAGGGCAAGTTGCTGCACAGTACTACATCACTAATGGTCTTGGTGGTGTTGACCAGTATTTTAAACAGGGCTCGCCTCTAGCAGGTTGCCTAGCAGAAGGGAATGGTCTATTCTACTCACCAAACCTGGACCAACACGGGGATCATTAGTTGATAGAACCAAAATTCTGTATTTTTTTTTATGATATTGAAAGGCCAGCAAGCAGAGGGATTTCCTGATGGTATGAATTCACGCCACTTGGAGATACCAAAGGTGGTTATGGTGCGTTGCCAACCTGAGGTTGGGATGATAGGCCTTGAGCAAAGGTAAGTTTACCGGCTACCTTACCCTCCGAACCGGAACACGTCATGACGTTATGGCGGCAGAAATAGGTAAGGCGGTGGTACCGATCCGGGCGAGTCGCTGCGAAACTCTACCACCTAATAGGATGTCACGGTGTTAGTGACGTCAAGCTTATGCTTCCCTTTTACGAGCTGTCTGGAAGGAAAGCAGATGGTCTATTCTGCAAAGGAACCTGGACCAACACGTGTTTTTTTTAGGCAAAACATAAGAGGGAGTGTTAAAATGAATAATAGTTATCGTGAATTATTCACATTTAAACAACAAGTGTAAGCTGCCGATACGCTGGATTCCAAAAGTTTATAATTCATTTTCTTAAAGTCTTTGAGTCAAAGTTACGTTTACGAGACGCTGTTTTAAACTTACTGTTCGTATTAAGAAAATGTGAAGGAACCGTACAATTTGTAGGCCCTTCAAGCTTCAAGGATGGGAAACCTTCTCTTTGTTGTATAATAACTACAGAAACAATATTTACCGTTGTGCATGGAATCTGGAAATCCAACTTCTTTCCGATGAAGGCTATAAACCATTAAAGTTGGGTTCTAACATGCTTTAATACACATACACACAATATGGTTTAATTTTCATTTTATAGATTTAAATCATCTCACTGATCTAGCGGTTCAGGTGTTGGAATTGATGTCATAAGGTCCCGGGTTTGATTCCCAGGTCGGACAACTAAAAGAAAATCGGGTTTTTCATATATTTTAATAAAAATGTTGCTCGGGATTGGATATTTGCCGGGTTGGCGACAGTTTTGCCACCTATCATATTGTGGGACTTGGTGTCTTCGGCTCGTTGCTATATCCTGGTTGTGCCTCTGGGACATGGGTATGAAGATACTTTACTTTACTTTAAATCGATTGCATACACTAACCTCTAAGTTTTTAAAATTTTGACACAAACGAACTTTAGAATATTATTATTATGTGGAATACTATGTACCCAGTAGTTATAATATTTAAAATAAAAGAAAAGAAGAAAGAAAAAAGAAAAAAATAATGGAATATGTATGTAAATGAGATGTTACAAAAATATTTAAGTGTATCAACATATTCTACCATATTTTGGTGTGCAAATGATTCAATATTTATATAAAAAAATTTAATTACATATACTTTAACTTTTAAACCTACTGCTTTTATTTATATTTAACTATTTATTACCAAACATTTTAAAACTATATTTAAATTTAACCCTTTCTACCGTAAACTACCACCGTTTCCAAACCTAGCCAGATAGGAAAGTAATATATTATAAGTAAAGATAAGACTACTAATCAGGTTTCAGAATCACTGCCTACGGTACGATTTACTTGTATCGGTTGTACGTCTTTTGGATTTGTAGGGTTACTCTTGAACCTAGATTTCATGCAAATTGGAAATGTGAATCGGATATGTCATTTTACGTGCTATTGAACACAGTCAGTAATGTCGGATTATTAATTATACCTAATATAATCTATGTATTAATACGTGATGCCAAAACTTTGGACCCAATTTTACGAAAATTGCGCATAGGCAGGAGCATAAAAATTGGCACACTTATAGTTTATGTGTAGAAGAAGTGCAAAATGCTAAAATTTTTCAATAATAATGCTTACAAAGTACATTTAATCAATAAATAAAACATTACCCACACTACCATGTATTTGACACACACAAAAAAACATGTTGATGATAAATATAAAAGATCACAGATGGCACATTAAAAAGTTTGAAAACAAAGTAGTTGGTCTTTAGAAATGAAGATGGCATTCTCATCAACAAGATATTAAAATTTATTATGATCGAATTTCGACCATTTGGCGACCACTAGTAGTAATACAACTACGTCTGTATATAAAATATTTAAAAAAAATAATGACTATGACTACTAAAGTATAAATCAAATCAAATCGGAAATCGGAATCTTATATATCATTTTATGTATTCTGGAACACAGCACTATCGGATTATAAACTGTAATTAACAAAATAGTAATAAATCTAAGTCTGTTTATAAAATATTTTTTAAACAATGTTTGCAACATTAAGTATATAGAATACATAACGCAAAGCGAGTATTAATTTTTTTTCGATTCGTCTATTCACTGTTACTTAAAACTGAAAATAACAAATTTTTACCAAATTTTGTGTAGCTTAAAAGCTCATGACAATATTTATGGTCAATATAGCTTTGGGGAAATCTTTCGTCCGAATCACTAACTACGAGAAGTCACTTTATCGTGTGTGTTTACGAAGTCGCGGGCAACAATTAACATAAAATAAAATGTTTACTTTCCTTTTCAAGGACGCTTATCACGACTACACCCACACATCTAAGACTACGGTTGGCAACAATGGGCACTACATGTTGCTAATAGGCGATGTGTTAGTGCTACTTTCCTAAAATCTCTGTGCTTGTTCCCTTCCTAATCCTATAAAAAACAAACTATGGATCCAGATATATTTAATGAAAATAAACGTTGTTCTTCTTGGGGACTACGTGTATGTCCAGATACCAGAGATTGGTAAACATTTTTTCTTATATTTTAGTTTTTTTTTTATATTGTATTGTCTGTTAAAAGCTTTAAATGTCAAGCGATATGTAGCTCGCAGAGTCAGCTAGTTTACAATAAAAATTATGGAATAGCGTAATTAGGAAAGGTTACTTAAGAATGACTAGCAACAGCGCCATCTAATAAATTTACTCGATATATTTTATTTCTATTACACGAATGTAAGATTCGGATCAGATGTGTAATAGTAAAAATCGTCGTTTTAGAAAATTCGTTAACTACAGCGACATCTGTTGTCTTAGAAAGGACTTACATATTGAGTTATACAAAAACATGGGACATTGTAGGCCTATTATTAATATTGTCTTTGGTCCTACTATCAGAAATATTGCTTATTTTTTTCCTAATCCAATAAAACAATCTATGGATCCAGACAAATTTTACGGAAAATAAACGTTGTTCTGGGGACTATGTTTGATATTTACAAACATTATCCTCCTATTGTATTATTGTAGGTCAATTAACTTCGTTTATACAAAAATTCATTAACCAGAAAATCATTATTCGTGACTGATTCAGTAATTAATTAGTTATTATTACTAATGTAAATAAAATCATTATTTTCTTTTCACATAAATTTAGTTAATAATTACAGTAACCCAGTTAGGCTACATGTTTTAGGCCACCAAACAATCTCGCGGATCAGATTCGATTCCTGACGTAGGCAGGCACGTGTTTGATAGCTGTCTGTGTTTCTGGGGTTGGATGCGTTTATTTTTATTCCTGTATCTATTTAAGTATTACAATTTATTATTATCGTTTGCTAGAGCCCTTCTTTCAAGTATAGAAGTAGTAGTTTTACGGTAGACAGGGTTAAATTGAATTATGGTTTTAAAATGGTTGGTAATAACTAATTAAACCAGTTTTAAATATAATTAATTGGCTTAAAGTAATAGTAGATGATATTTAATAATACTTCACCAAAATATGGTAGAATGTGTTGATATACTTAAATATTTATGTAACGTCTCATTTACACACATATTCCGCAAATAAATAATTTTCTTTCTTTCTTTCTACAGTATTGTACCCTGAATTAGATTAAATTCGTTTAATGTTAGGGATATTAATTTTTATTCATTTAAATCAAGTTGCTAACATTTTTATGTCCACAGACAGCACCAAATATTGTATACAAAACTGACAAATTGTCTTATTAAATAGTTTTGTAATTAAATAAAATAATAAACAAATGAAATAAACCAAAAAAATGGCGAAAAATATTGAATTGAAGTAAAAACTTAGGCATAACTTTTTGTGATTGCAAAGTCATAAGAAACTGCTTAATATTTACCCGCAACTTTATTAACGAATAATAGTTTCTTCAATTTCTTAGGTATTCCTTAATTTCAATACAATTTTCATACAGTCACTGCTTGCTATGATATGTTCCGGTTTGGAGGTCAAGGTAGCTGGTAAACTTACTTTTGCTCGAGGTCTAAGATCCCGGCCTTAGGTTGGCAACGCGCTGTTACCATCTTTGGTGTCTCCAAGCGGCGTGAATTTCTTACGACCAGGAAATCCGTCTGCTTGTTTGCCTGTGAATATCATAAAAAAATATAAATATTAATTCCCCTGTTGTAACACATGGTTAGAATGTTTTTTTAAAAAAACGTAGATTAAGTTTGAAAGTCTCTCGTCCTTATCTGTACGTATATCAAATTTTAAAACAGTCCAACGACTTCGCCTAAAAAGCGTGAAAGAGGCAGACTTATTTATTTATGATATTACTAGCTTTTGGCTTCGCGTTTAAGCCATTAAAAGGTATCCTATGTAATTTTAAATACCTCCAAGAACATGTGCAAGAACAACCAATCACCACGAACCATTGTTCGTGATAATAGGTTAAGTGGTTTTTGCGTGAAAATGTAACAAACAAACTTACATTCGCATTTATAACATTAGGGAAGTATGGATTTACTATATCACAAAGTATAAAATTTCTCTTCGTTTTTGTCATTTCCTGTGGCAATTAGGCTCTCAATTCCGAAACCTCACAAATTATTTCCTTAAGATTATCACTATTTTGATCAAAAGTTTCTTGAGGTTTGGCGATATTAAAAACAAAATTAATTTGTTCGGATATAATTAGCGGAATTTATTAACGTTTTAAACATTATACTCTAACATTATAATATCTGTTTCTGACATAGTCGTGTAACGAATACATAAATAAATAAATGTCCCTGGACAGTCACTTAAATGAATGAGATTAGATAGAGATTGGGATAAGGTATGGACCCATATTAAACAAATTATATGTTTGTGTTATGGGCGTAAATGTATTTTCACACAGAAGTACTGAAATGGATACCAGAATAAATTTAATAAACACCAAGAGCCAGAAATGCAAAACATCCAAATGTTTGTCACACAAATACCTGCCCCCGTTGGGAATCAAATCCGAGCCTCGCAAGTAGGTCGCAGGAATTAGACGTGTACGCTAGCCCCTTGTCTAACGAAGCGTTGAAAATGACTTACAAATCTATAATATAAAAATGAATGGCTAAATGTGTTAGTAAGCGCATAACTTCTGAACTACTAAGCACATTTGGTTAATTCTTTTATTATTATGTTAGTTATTATCAGGAGAGGGTTCTTATAAAGAAAAAATTCGGCAAAGTTGCAAGGAAAATAGGAATAATAATACTTTATTATTTTCCATACTGAACGGGTGAAACGAAGTTCGCCGGAACAGCTAGTAATAAATATCTTTTAATTTGTTTTTAACATTTCTGCGATGCTGGGTATACTCACTAGTGAATCAGATAAAAAACGATATATCATACCCATAAAGTATAAAAAATCTATACATGAGAATTTTTAAGAATGTTACAAGAAATTTTTTATCTTTGTCTTTATAACCGCAAACTTTTCCATTTATTTTAATAAAATCTGGATAATTATATAGTTTAGGGCAACAGCTGTAGTTGAATTTTCGTTTGCAACAGGGAACACTGTTTTACTTTTATTTTCAGAAAGAACTTGCATTCAAGTACTTTGCGCATCTGTCGGCGCACTGAAGGGAAATCGCTGAGTAAGTATTTTCCCGCTCTATGTACTAGTAGAGCTGAGGAAAGCGACGTCGTCGCCTCATTGCCGGCCGCCATTATAGTTTTTTTCGCGCGTAAATTTCGCTACAGGTAATAAAAATATACAATGGATAAAAAATACATAACTATGTTCGTATAAGTGTTAATGAATTGTGGAAAACCTTTAAAAATGGGTTGATGATAATGTGTTGTAAAATAACTAGTTTTTTGAGAATAAATAAAGATGTTTTATAACAATAAAAACTTTTTAAGTGTTATTAGTGAGTGTGATTAGGTGTTAAAATTTAAGGGTAAGTTTATTTTATTTTTTCAAGAGGTGTGAAAACTTCAGGTTATAAAATGAAGTAATTGTTGCATTTTTAATATTTAAACTGGTATTAGGTAAGTACCTCATTTTTCGAATTTTCGCAACTTAGTCAATATTTTTTTATGTACAATCGATAGAATTAGTCGAATAAATTTCTTACACATTTTTTTTCAGGAGACTATTTAACTTTGAATTTAAAATAATTACCTACTAAATTTTATGTATCCTAACATTCTTAAGGTGGGTGATAAAAGTTTTGTTACTTTAAGATATTATCTTTAAAAAAGGGGTGTAATTTATATTTTATGGTTTTAGTAAGTAATTAAAAAAATGATATAAAACACAAAACACCAACGTTTAGATTAGCATGCATACGCGTATTATCAAAAGTTATATTTTGTGTATATAAAACGTGTATAAAACTACCAACAGACATCAAATATTATCATTATTATATCCTAAAAACAAAAGTTACAATTGTTTCTATTTTCTTCGAGGTTAACATTTTAAAGTTAACCTTTTGCACTTATTTATACATTAAATCCAAACAAATAAAAATTAAAGCCAGCAGCCCGACTACAAAATAGTAACACAATGGTAGTATATATTGAGCCTATACACAACAAATATCGCTTTACTTCACTAGGGTATAGACTTTTTCTTTATCTTCTACGTATAAATCTATTACATAAAAATGAATTACTAAATGTGTTGGTAAGCGCATAACTTCCGAACAACTGAACTGCTTTGGCTAATTATTTTTATGTTGTGTTAGTTATTGTCAGAAGAAGGTTCTTATAAAGAGAAAATCTGGAAAAACTGCAGGTAACATGGGAAAAGCAATACTTTATTTTTCCCCATACAAACTGAATGGGAACGAAGTTCGCCAGGACAGCTAGTTAAAAATAGAAACTGCTGAAACATTCAGTTTTTTCTAAGAATGAAAAATGTTGAACCTTACATACAAAGGCCATTCGACACGTAGATTAAACTGATTATGGGACAAAAGAGTTGACGTAAATGCCGTCAGACGTGATCAGTGATACTCATACATGTCTAATACTGACAAATATAAGACTTTCCATCAAATAAACAAAAATTCGTCCATGTCCCGTGTTGGTCCGGGCTCCATTGCAGAATAGACCATCTGCTTTCCTGCTTGGCAGCTAGTAAAAGGGGAGCATAAGCTTGACGTCACTAACACCGTGACATCCTACTAGGTGGTAGAGTTTCGCAGCGACTCGCCCGGATTGGTACCACCGCCTTACCTATTCCTGCCGCCATAACGTCATGCTTGCTTGACGCTTTCCGGTTCGGAGGATAAAGTAGCCGGTAAACTTACTTTTGCTCGAGGCCTAACATCCAAGCCTTAGGTTGTCAACGCACCATTATCACATTTGGTGTCTCTAGGCGGCGTGAATTTCTTACCATCAGGAAATCCGCCTGCTTGTTTGCCTTCCATTATCATGAAAAAAATCATACACGAAGCACTTATGTCGCGTCTATATAATCCTAAAATATAAGACCGGGTCGGAAGGCGGCCACTGAGAAGATCCGCGTGAAAGAAACTCAGCAGGCTCGTCTTTTTTTGCTTATTCGGTGCAAATAAGGTAGTAATACAATATAAAAAAATATCTTTACGTACATATCCCTGAAGAGTTAGGCAGAGGCACAATCAGGGTACACACGACTAGCCGAAGACACTAAGTCCCACAATGTGATAGGTGGGAAGCCTATTGCCAACCGGGCATAAATCCAATCCCGGGCAAAGCTATTTTTAGTAGAAATCAATTACGACACTTGACCGCTAGACCACGGAATCGATTAATACAGTATACATTATTATTTACCGGAGATTGGTATGAGGAGCAATTAAACCCAAGCACTCTTATTCGCTAAGTATTCGGCAATGGTTTACGTACCCTTTCTTATAATTTCAATTTTATACATTGTTAAAATTTGATTAATTGAAGGTCCTTCATATAATCGGAAAGTATATTTTTAAAATTGGCCTATGAAAGAATGATTTGGAATAGAAAGGTAATTGTGACGCATCTATATTAATCTATAATCTATCACCGTATCGGGACTCGGACACACAATAAGAAGATTCAGCGAAAAGAGCGGATCAGACTCGGCTTTTCTTTTATGTATTCTTTCTTTCTTTCTTTCTTTAGGTTTTGACATTCACGTTAGTATTTGGCCATTTATATCAATTTTAATCAATTATAATTAGTCATCGGACATAAGTCGTCAGTAAGTCATGTCAGGCTCTTGGGTAAAGCGGTGGCCTCATTACTCAAGCTGTGGTTTTTTTTTATGATATTGAATGGCAAACAAGCAGACGGATTTCCTGATGTTAAGAAATTCATGCCACCTACAGACACCAAAGGTGGTAATGGTGCGTTGGCAACCTGAGGCCGGGATGTTAGACCTCGAGCAAAAGTAAGTTTACCG
>NJDC01010142.1:0-13975 GCA_002245475.1 Calephelis virginiensis
AGCAAAAAACTGACTTCCATTTCGGTACTTAGGTATGACGTCGAAGTACACACAAATTGAGTATTTTCCTCTATTTCTCTGGGACTTAAAATCAGAATTAGTGGCAATAAAACCACCTTAAACGTGCGATATTTAAAATAAAAAAAAAAACTGAAATCGGTTTGAAAATGACGGGGTAATCAACATACTTAAGGCCCCGTACTTAGTCAGCCAGAAGAGCCAATCAGCGCACTCCCCCGTTCCATGATTACTATGAAATATTGCGCTATAAAGTTAATGTCTTAAGCGCCAAATTACTATTTTTGACACTATAAAAGTAATTTGAAAAAAAATATAAAAACTGAAACAGTTATCTTTTAGGTATAATACTTATCTATGTTTATATTAAATCTGGTGTCGATATTTTCATAATTGAAGTAGACAGTTGGGTTTTGCTTTGAAAAAAGAGTTAACTTTTTGATTTTTTTCTATCGAGCAAAGTGAAATGAATCGTGTTTTGGAAACACTAGTCTTATAAAGCATATTAATGTTAATCTTGTGTATTTTTGTCGCCAAGATACATAATTGCTTTGTGTGAAAAAAACAGTATATTGCTGACGTATTTTAGCATACATGGCCCCTTAATTACAAAAACTAGTGGTCGTCCATTTGTCGGAATTCGACCATGTTTTTAATTATATGTAACAAAATATAAAGTTAAGGTTCTATTGGCAATTACATTTTTGATAGAAAACGTCATCTTCATTTATACAAATATTATGAATGTAGTCTGTACGCCATCTGTGATTTCTTAACGTTATCAATATTTTTGTGTATGTCAAATGTATGGTAGTATGTAGAATGTGTTGTTTATTGATTTAATGCACTTTATAAGCATTATTATTAAAAAATAATTAGCGTTTTGCACTTCTTTTACACATTAACCATAAGTGTGCCAAATTTCATAATCCTCCGTCCTCGCAATTTTCTTAAAAAGGAGGCTAAAATTTTTGCTCCACATATTAATGTTATAGTATAGACGCCAAACACACAATCTTCACCTATTTTCTTAAATCGGTTAACAAAAATTACAACTAAACAAAACTGTAAAAAAATCTTAAATATATACAATAGTCCATAATATGTATATATGAAAAAAATATAATCCATATGTAAATATTTAAAAGTTATGGGACTTAGAAATTGTACTTATATGGACGATTTCGCTTAACTCGGTAAGTATTTCTGAGCTCAATAGTAGTATTTTTAAACTCGTTGTCGAGGATCGCTTGCATTTATTATTACTATTATTGTTTATTAAATTTTCAAATCAATTCAATTCATTTATTTGTAGAAGTAGGTACAGTCATAGATCTCAAAGATTACAATACAAAAGACTGACTACTCCTATTTACCCAGAAATATACAAGTAGCTCTCAAACATCCAAAATATTTGACATATCATTGTATAGAAATCTGGAGACATAAAAACAAAGACAACTGAATGTGTGTAATAAATAAATATCTCTGGACAAGTTATACAAAAAAAAATATTTGTTATATATTAGTTTTACAATGATCTAATTCTCAGAAATGCTTAAATACATACCAGAATAAATTTAATAAACACCCAGACCCAGAAATGCAGACATCTTAATGCCTCCGACGGAACCCGAACCCGAGCCTCGCGGTTGGTCGATGTAGTTAGGCTTGTACACTAGCCACTCGACCAACGAAGCGGTATGTAATGGTTTAAGCTTTTAATACTTACAATAAGGAAGTATTATAATTAAAATCAAAGTTAGAAGCAAAATAATATGCAAATTAAAGTTAAAGCATGTGTCTAAATTGAAATGACGCAACCCATTATTTAATTAATTTATATGGATGTGTTAGTGATATTATTAATAAAGACATATTATCCGTGTATGTCATTTTGTAGTGCAATCTCTATGCGTACAGATCGTTCAAATAGTTGCATGTTGTAGATAGAAATGAAAATATTAAATAAAAAAAATTGAAAATGTATACTTACGTATAATAGCAAGACAAAATAAGAAAGACATTGCGTAGTAAATGGATTGGACGTAACAAAAGCCGGACCCCAAGTATATCCAGCTTCACACGACGAAAGAAATTAACAACCCCAACAAATACGTTTATTAAAGACGGGGCAAGTCAAACTCTTTGAGCTGAATGAAATCCTCGTTACATGCAAAATTCACTCCAGACAAGAAAAGAGAAACCCCTTGGCGAAATCACCACTGACAAAAGTGTGCTTCATCAATGACGAAAACCATAACCCCCGCTGTGGTGTCCTTCAGAACACAAAGTTTAAAAAAAGAACAAAAGCCTATTCTATACTGCCCAGCATATGGAACAAAATTTATAGGTACCCTGTTAGCCAAACAACCCCATAAAGACATCTGGAGTAAGTGGCCACCAGTACATGCTAGTGGCATAGCAAAGCTGAAGCATTACGACGGCAAGATCACATAGTAGCAGTGGTCTTCTCGAATAGTGAGACAATAAGGGAAAAGGATGGACCCATTGCAAAAGCGATGCTAAATCCAGAGTTGACTTAAAATGCGCTAGAAGACAAGTCTAGTGTCACAAATTGTATATATATACTTCTCAAAAGAAAGGGTGAAAGAGGAGTCTTATTCCATATTTCCTTTGATCGTTTCCTCATGCCTTAACGGAAAGTTCAGTTTTATTACATCTTTTTGTTGTGTTAGTTATAGTCAGGAAATATAAAATATAGTAAGGTTTGGACATCGTCTGTCGCGTCACTTAGTTATATAGCAAAGGTGCAAAATGGACACCAATGTACAAGGACTAGAATAAAATCGTTGCAAATATTGAGGTTACTAAAGTTGGAATTGATGTAAGCATAATAATATGCAAATAATACACAAGTATAGTTTATTACTATGAATAACGTTAATCATAGATAAGAAACAAATTATGTATAATTATTTTATTAACAGTTAAATTAGCAAAGTACAATAACATGTCAATAATAGCACAATACAATTATGAAGCAGTGTGGAAACTACCTACAAACGTTTGATATCGGCACACTCACACAAACATGCGCAACGACGAGGGCTCTAAGCGGTTTTCGCGGTGCTGCAGTAGCGAGTGTTGTTACATTTTAATTTGTTTTCGAATCATCTGAAACAAAGTCTCCGAATGGCTTGATGAAAGTAATCTGAAGTAAATCTTTCTAAGACACAATTAGTAGAATTTCAAGCTCATTATAGGAAAACTAACAAGTTAGACGCTTTTCTTAATAATATAAATATTGAGAATTTAGATTCTACTAACTTTCTAGGAATAAAAATTGATAAATTTTGTAACTGGAAATATCATATTGTATATGTTGTATATATTATGATAATAAGAGAAGTTGCAGGCTTACACGCGTCTGTTTTTGCGTATCATGGATATTTTTTCAGTTCTACAATATGTCATCCCTATTTGAGGTAATTCGGTTGATTTGACTTGAATCTTTAGAGTTAAAAAGTGTTGGTATAGTAGCGACATGTCATGTTAATCAGTTGTACTCTTGTGAACCATTTTAATTTATTTTTTTAATTTTTAAAAAATTTACCTTTAGCATACTACCATAAGCTACTACCGTTTCCAATCCTTGGCTAGGTTTGGAAACGGTGGTACCTTATGGTAGTTAGGGTTAAAACTAATCACATTTTAATTATTATTGTTTCAAATCCTAAACGTGATATGTTATAAAACTAAATAGTCAGTTTGTATAATTTTAAATATATTTGCATACCATAATATAGTAGAATATGTTGGCATAAACAAATATTTTAGTAACAATTTCACTCTCACTTCACTCACACATAGTCAGCAAATAAATTGATTTCATTTCATTTCGTTTACCGGTCGATAGACCTAGGTTCAGAATCGGAATCAGAATCAGAAAAAACTTTATTCACTTGAACCATACATGTGGTATTTGTGTGCGTCGACATTTTTTTAAACTACCACCGGATCGCAACGCGGCCACACACTGAGAAGATCCGGCGAAAGATATGATATTATTACATGATACACTACATGATATTATTTGAGGGTGGGATCAAGACTCTCCGAAACCTGATTGTTTCTACGAAAAGAGTAGTTAATATAGAGGAAGCTAGGCACTAGGCAGGTTTGTCTCTTTATACTCTTTGCCTCCGTCTTTGGTAATAGCTGTAAAGCTCAATTAGCTCATGTAGTCTACTCTCACTCCAGCTCATAATATAACTATTTAAACTGACATAAATTCCTTAAAACTACCGTGACAATATTGATTACGGTTTTGACCTATAGGTAGGGTTACGTGGTTTTTCTTGCTTAGCGTTTCACCAACTGTGTCAAGGTCTGCTTAATAATTTAACCTAGATATTGCGAGTACTTAGAACTTTTATCTTAAAGGTGATTGAGAACATTCACTCCATTGGCCTTGTGAGATAAAAGATGAAAGAATTGCGTAAGAAACAGACAGACTAAATCCCTTATTTATCTCGAATCTTCTTACCGATTCCTTCTAATCCTGTCAAAAGACACATCTAATCTGCCAATAAATAAAAGTAGTCAAACTACACAAAAATGTGTGTGTGGGTGTGGTGTGTATTAGCGTACATCTTTATGGCATTAATTTTCGTGGAGCATAACAGGCGACACATAAATCACGAAGAACCGCAGCATGAAATTCGGCGATAGCATGCAGTGTTTTTCTTAAGGATCGTAATTAGAGGTCAAAAACGCAACAGAAAAGTGTGATGCGGCGAGCAGATATGCCAAATGAGTTGATTTCAACAATAATATACATAATTGTTTGTACAATGCTGTGTATTAACTTTTCCGTCTTACCTATTGCTGCCACCATAACGATAGTTTTGGGCGCTATTATGTTCTAGGCTATAAAGGGTTACTGTGGAATCTAGATTTCATGCAGAATTCGAAGTTAGAATCGAATTTGTGTTATTTTGTTCTCTTGAAAACAATACTGGCGAACTATTAACATTTTTTTTTATTTTTAATTATTAAATTATTATTAAATACAACGAATCCGATATAATAAATTATCACATAGATATTATATTATCGTTATTTTAGGAACTAAAATCTGTTAATAATACGCTAGTATTGAGTTCAAGAGTGCAAAATGACACAAATCCGATTCCAATTTCCAACCTTGCATGAAGTCGAGATTCAGGAGTAACCCTACTGGTCCTGATGGTTAGGTAAAAGATTTTGACATTTAAACACTAATATGTCTTTCGAGTCAGAATCAGATCTACGTGCCTTTTCGTTAACTTTTGGTATAAAATCAGTACTCTAGAACGCAATAATATTTCCAAACTGTATGTAGGTATGTTTTCCAGATACGTAATTTACTTGTGAAGAGTTCCAGAATAATTTTGGCACAACTCGTTTCCGCTACTCCAAAAACATGTTAATCAATCTGGTCTCTAGGTAATTCAAAGTATTTGGCTTTCATACTCGTAATAGCAAAATTTTCATAGATAGTTTTCTGTAGGATTGGCATTACTAAAATCATTCATTTATCGCTAACACTAAAAATTTAAATTTAAATTAGCTAACAGTATTAGTAATGTGAAAAATATTGCATTTAGCTAAGACTGCACGATTGTAATTAATAAATAAATATCCCTGGACAAGTTATCGTGGGATATTAACCTAGGTCGTTCCGGGTTACTTGCTATCTCCTGTCCTACGTATACCTACCTGTTTTGTCAATCTTTCATCGTTTTTTTTTCCAGTCGCCTCTGTGGTGCAGCTGTTCAGTTGTTGGACTTGACTGCGTGAGGTTCCGGGTTCGAATCCCGGGTCGGGCAACAAAAGAAAATTGTTTTTTTCCAATTTACTAAAAAAAAAGTTGCTCGGAATAGGATATGTGCCCGGATGGCGATAGGCTTGCCACCTATCACATTGTGGGACTTAGTGTCTTCGGCTAGTCGTGGGTACCGTTGTGCCTCTGCCTACCTCTTTGGGGATATGGGTGTGAAGATACTTTTTTTCCACATGACCGAACTAATGCATGTATGAAAATGTATTACAAAATGCCAACGTCTTCAATATATACTTAAGCATTTAATTTGGATTGGGAGATTAACATTTTAATGCTATTAAACAATTTATTTAATCAAGATTAATTACTATTAATTAAGATTTTTTTTAGTTCTTTTCCTGTGTTAAGAACAAACATACCTACGGCTCTCACACTGATTATATGCCGTCACGTCCTATCGGATCCTCCGGAACAAATAACTACGGCTAACACGAGCCTCCCTCCCAACAAAATGCAAACTCTCAAGGCACTACACTACACCGTCGCCGCCGGTCTCGGCGACAATGATCTCTCTTGCACCCGGCGCCTAACTCCGAGCGACGAGCCACTGCTCCTCCATCAAGTCCACCCAGTAATCAAAATGCAGCACCAAGTCAAGGTACGGTCTCCCGGGAGAAAGCCTTGATGCTGGCGTTGTAGGGAACAGTCCAATCCATCTAAACAATGATGCTCGGGCTGAGCACTCTGCTCGACCCACAAAGCCCGGTGAAGTTGTAAAAACCTCGAGGCAACACATTAGAGATTTTCGAAAAAAATCATGTTATATGTATTACTAGCGGCCCACCCCGGCTTCGCACGGGTATAAAATATACATATAAACCTTCCTCTTTATACACTTTATCAATTAAAAAAACGACATCAAAATCCGTTGCGTAGTTTTAAAAATTTAAGCACACAAAGGGATATGAGGACAGATAACGCGACTTTCTTTAATACTATGTAGTGATGTAGCACCATAAATGGGATATCCTGTATTTGTAAAGGAATTATTTGTACTAGTGGTCGCCCATTGGTCGAAATTCGACCATAATAAGTTTTAATATCTTGTTGATAAGAACGCCATCTTCAATTCTCAAGACCAACTACTTTGTTTCCAAACTCTGTAGTGCGCCATCTGTGATCTGTTATCGTTATCATCAATATATTTGTTTGTGTGTGTCAAATGCATGATAGTGTGGGTAATGTTTTATTTATTGATTTAATGTAGATACTTTATAAGCATTATTGTTGAAAAATATTCGCGTTCTGCACTTCTCCTACACATATACTATAAGTTTGATAATATATCGAACGAGCATACGGCGGCTTTCCTGATGATAAGAGATAACCGCAGCCTATATACTGTATTATATACACGATAGTTTTTGTAAGTGCGTACCTAGTTGTCTTGTGGCCGAGATGTTAGGTCAATATTTTAATAATTATAAGATATTTTAATAATTATTATTGTACCTGTTTTTTTACACACTTGATTAGTATATTTTTATTTATTCGTTCTAAGTATAGCTATAGTTAATTGTTTTGTACACGATGCCTTCCATTTTATTTTCACAGCTTAATTTTTTTTTGGGTTGGCTGGAAGAAATTTCTTTAGCTAGAGATAAGCTCGCCTTTTGTGCATTTTTAACTTCTCGTGTATATTGTGTATTTTAGTTTTTGTGTGCAATAAAATGTTAAATAAATAAATAAAAATTTGTGCAAAATGCAAGTCTACTGGCTATCCTACCCTAGGGATCTATCTGAACATGAAACTATTATTATGTTCATTGAAGAATTGGAACCTCAATCCCGAGTGGGACAAAAAACTATGTACTTAGTTCTAAATAAATAAATATACCTGGACAACTTACACAAATTGAATCTATCTACAAAGTAAGCAAATTATATGCTTGTGTTATGGGTGTTAGTCAACTATATTAATACATAGAAATACTTAAATAGATACCAGAATAAATTTAATAAACACCCAGACCCGGAAACGCAGTCATGTTCAACATACAAATGTCTGCCCCCGTCGGAAATCGAACCCGAACCTCACAGTAAGTCAATGTAGTTAGACGTGTACGCTAGCCACTCGACCAACGAGGCGGTCAAGTTCTAATACTCAATATATGAAATACTATCGTCGGTCCTAGCTTCGTGCGGCATTATGTAGAAAACTAGAGATAGTTTTTCAAACTGGTTCAGTAGCTATGGGCCTACTCAGTACATACAAAAAATAAAAACTTATTATTGTAATCTATATACATAAAAATCAATTGCTGTTCGTTAGTCTCGCTAAAAATCGAAAACGGCTGAATAGATTTGGCTAATTTTAGTTTTTAATTATTTATTCAAGTCCAGGGAAGGTTTAAAATATAATAAAAAGGGAAACATTGCGAGAAAACTAGGAAAAACAAAATTTTCATTTTTCTCATACAAACTGAACGGGTGGAACGAAGTTCACCGGGACAGCTAGTGTTAGCATAAAGTATTTTTTGCCTGTCAGGAGTCCCATTTATTTTTTATCCTTTTTATGTTAACACTTAAAAAGCACTGTCTCAAAATTTTACTTAACCTAATTGGTCAATCGTCAACAATCTATTATTAACTAACTGTTCCGGCGAACTTTATTTCACCCGTTTAATTTGTATAGAAAAATAAAAGGTTTTTTTAGCCAAATCTGTTTCACAGTTCTTGATTTATAAATAGTGTAAATGAAAATTTCTTTTATATATAAATTAAGGAAAACAGTTGAACTATAAATAGTACAGTTTCTTACTGTGTGTTTATCAAATATGAACCACTTTGATCTGAGCTAAACATGAATGTTATCAAAGCTTAAGTACCTATCGGAATATCGAGCACTGTTCTACAGCAATTAGCGTGCGAAATAAATAATGCAAATTGATATTTATTGCTGCTAGGAAATGTTCCATGATATAATTCATATGTACATTTATTAGACAGAAGAATGAACTCGAACATTATGTGTCATTATAGTAGAAGATCCGAACCTACATCGAAAAGCTGATAATTGAATAAAACTTATTTTATAGTCAGTATATTAGCAATCATATTAAAATTGGGTTGCCTAAACGAATCCTAGACCGAATATTTTTAATTATTAAAAAAAAATTTTCATGTATCAATTTTTTTTAGGCAACCCTATATGTATATGTATTAACATAAATTGTAATAAAACTGCACATGTGTTGATACATATTTTTTAATATCCGATCCCGTGAAAGTAACTAGCATCGACAATTATTATTGTTTATACCTGGCAATCCAGATATATGTATAACGGGCAACCAAACTTCTGCAACTTCGTCTTATACCTACTTTATGTCGGGTTAAAATCTTATTATTGCACCAACTAATAAACAAAAACATTTTAAAAAAATTTAAAAAAATGTCCAGGATTTTTTAAGGCAACCCATTCTTAATATATTTTCTGATATACTAAATTTGCAACAAAACCGGTTTCATCTTATTATCAGCTCGGTGTAGGTCGACCTGACTTCGGATCTTAGACTATAAGATCAATTAGCTTTTATCATAAAAAGCACTCTGGACGAAGTTTATTTGGCGCCTTCTAATTAGTCAAACCCATAATCATTAAGCGTAGCAAAACTACTTCAACTGTTTCGTTTCGCGATAAAATTAATATAGGACCATCTCAGGATTATGATCTATATTTCTAAATAAAGAACTATCTCAAATTCGATTAATTATTGGATGGGTAATTGCGAAACTAACATACATAAAAAATAGTCAAATTGAGAACCTCTAATTTTGAAGACGGTTAAAAAGGAAAAAATATAAAGCCTTTCATAAATTACTAATAAGTGTTTTTTTTATTTTAATATTATTCATCAGTATTTCTATTATAACTTTTTTGCTAAGTTATGGAAAAATACAAGTAGACCTCGTTCCGTGAGAGTGTGAGATAAGTACAAATCTTGCAACCCTTTGGATCGTGCGACCCGTAGGGCTACTCTTGAATCACGATTTCTTACAAATTAGAAATTGGAATCGGATAATATGCCACTTTATTCGGATCCTAGCTGTCACCCGCGGCTTAGCTCATGTCTCTCACATGTTAATAAGCTTTTCATACAAACTTTCAACGCCTATTTTACCCCCTTAAGGGTAGAAATTCCACGATTCCGTATTAGTGGTGTCTACTGAATAAAACGACCCTACTCACCAAATTTCATGGCTATAACTTTAACAGTTTTTGCTCGGCGATGATGAGTCAGTCAGTCAGGTTGACAGTCATGTTATTTTATAAATCTAGATTTAGTTTAAAAAAAATAACAAATGATATATAATAATTTATTGTTTGACCAAATGTTAAAATTCGCTAGTACTGTGTTCAAGAGTACCTAAAGTAACATATCCGATTCCAATTTGCATGAAATCGAGATTCAAGAGTAGCCCTTTTGTGACCCCTACCCTAACACCGGAACTTGAAAACAAAAGTTTGAAAAAGTGACTAGGTATATCTCTCGCCATCAAAGGTTCTGTATTAGCGAACACATAGATTATAATATAAAGAGAAGCAAATCTAAAATATAGTAAAAACTTAAATGGTAACGGCATTGCGGGACAAGGATTTCACCATAATTTTATTGAAAGGAGTAATTTTTCACAACAAAGTTTTTCATAGTAAGTATCTTCACGCCTATATCTCCGAAGAGGTAGGAAGAGGCACAACCCACGACTAGGCGAAGACATTAAGTCCCACAATTTAATAGGTGGCAAGCCTATCGCCAACTGAGCACATATCAAACATCGGGCAACGTTGTTTTTATTAGAAACAAATATACTTTTTCTAATTTTTTTGTTGCCCAACCTGGGGATCGAACCCTTGACCTCAAGAAGTCAAGTCTTTTATAGTATTTGTATAAATAACAGAGTGGTCTACATTAGGTTTCTGATTCGATTCAAGGGCCGGGTAAGGCCACTCAAAATATATATTAGGTAAGTTGCCGGCTTAAGAGGCTAAATACATTCGGCTAATCACGGAAGATTGATTATATTTCTACCTATTTCGGGGACACTTACTTAAAGCTACTTACTTCACTTATAGAAATAGATAACAATTAAGAAAAATATCACAATTAAAAACAAAACCACGGTCATCCGCTAGTTTATGTTTAATTAATAAACAATAAATAAATTGTTAAATACTCTTGAACAAATTGAATCTAACCACAAAGTAAGCAAATTATATCCTTGTGAAACGGGTGTCAGTCATCGATATTAATACATAGAAATACTTAAATAGATACCACAATAAATTAAGTAAACACCCAGACCCGTAAATGCAGACATCTGGATATTCATCGCACAAATGCCTGCCCCCGTCGGGAGTCGAACCCGAACCTTGCGGTTGGTCAGTGAAGTTAGCGTACACACGCTAGCCATTCGACCAAAGAGGCGGTCAATGTCTGTTACTGGGTACAGTGGTACTATTTAAATTATGCGCTTCGGCTATATCCGTCAAGCTTCAGAAATCCGAATGTATTTTAAAGATATATTTATAGAGTTGTTATTATATAATTAATGATTTCGCTTAAATTTAGATTAAGTCAGCCAATTTAAAAACAAAAGTAGGTATAAAGTGTTAAAAGTGTAGGTAATGCAAAAGCGCATAATTTAAATAGTAGTACTGTAAATATCTAGGTGATTCTCCTTCCAGGAAAAATGTTAGTGGTTTGTTGTTTACAAGTTAGACATTACGAGCTATCAGGTTACGACCGTTGATAGGTATTCAACGTTTTATCACAACCTTAACGGTAGAGCTACTGCCAAGCCCTTTATATACTTGCTAATGCTTATATTAACTATTTCCATGGCAATGAAATCTAATTGCAGGTAGTTTCAACTTAACTGATCGCAGAAAAACTTCAAAAAATCCAACTTAGATTTTAATATCACTGGGACTCTATCATCAGATACTTGATGGCCTCCGAAAGTACGATCTTTTAAATAAAAAAATTAAAAATATGCTCACAAATGATAGAGAAATCGATTAACATAGGTACCTATATAAAAATATAGGAGATAATGTTATGATATTACCTTTATTTCCAAATCAGTTAGAAATACGGGATTATTATCTTTTGAGGTATTTTTATTTTAGCACTTGCCCTGTGCTTGGGTTAAACTTCTATATTTTTTTTAAATAAAGTAAAAAATTCGCGCGAAACAGGATTTGAAACTGTAACCTTAACCTCAAGCCAACAAATTCTATAAACCAGCGGTCGGTAACCTTTTAGCGGACCACAAGTCGGCAAAATAAACTAAAGGTGGGCCACACTTGCGATATTAGCCCTAAAAGCCAAATATACATATAATTGGTCATATTCCATAGAAAAAAAGATATTGGGCGTGTTCTTATGGCTGAATCCTCACCATACGCGGATGCATTTATTTTGATATTTATAACTTATTTACAAAAAAACATTATCGATACAAGTTTTACTTGAGGCCCGAGGGGCTACCGAAAATTTAAGTCCAGTGGCAAAATTATTAATTTTTATCTTTTCTTTTACTTTAACATTCATATCACTCACGTATTTATTAACCGAGTACAGAAAAAAAGATATTCTCAAATATCAATTCCACTGTACGTAGGTTTTTTTTATCTATTGTACTGCTCTCCCACTCGCCCGGTGACGTTGTAAAAGTCTCTAGACATGCACAACCAGTAGTAATTTCGAAAAAAAAAAATACCTCCTCCTCCTACTACAAGCATGTGATAACTGATCGATTTGTGTAATTATTCCACAAACATTTATTTGGGTATTTGTGTTACAGACTTTTGTGCCAATTTACTAAAAATGAAATTTGCGGTTTGCGCCGGACTCACATCAATGCGCATAGTCCTGTGAAGTTGTAAAAACCGCGAGGTCGGCAACATATTAGCCATTTTAAAAAAAAGCCAGTGTGCACGTGAGGTCCTTTTTTTATGAA
Source organism: Calephelis virginiensis (assembly GCA_002245475.1). Taxonomy (NCBI): domain Eukaryota; kingdom Metazoa; phylum Arthropoda; class Insecta; order Lepidoptera; family Riodinidae; genus Calephelis; species Calephelis virginiensis. The sequence continues at coordinate 12,833 of NJDC01010142.1, forward strand.
ATGGCTAATATGTTACTAACCGCGAGGTTTTTACTACTTTACTGGACTATATTATGTCAGCTTCGCGTTATAGGCGGTCCGTGTTTCGCGTCCCGCTTTCCTGATGCTCAGGTTTGACCGTAGCTTTAATGTTTACAATAACTTGAACATAACATTAACAAACATAGATAAATAAACGAGTAAATTAGACTTTCTATGTCTACATTTGCATATTGTTTATTTCAAATATGAATAGCGTAAACAAGTCAATTTAAATTTATTATTTTATTTATGTAGCATTCCATATATTTTATTCCGCAATATTTGTACACAATAATTTCCCATGTTGGTCTCTATAGAAAAGATCATCTGCCTTCCTGACAGGAACCTACTAAGAGCAGTCATAGCAGTTAAGTGGATCAGTATCAATAAATACTTCTTCTCAAAAAAAGTCTTCGAAGCCGGTTTGAAAAGGGTAAATAGTTAATGTAGAGGAAGCCAGGCAGGTCTGCCAGGATCGTGAGGTATGGCACTCGATACTCTGTACCTACCCAATAAGGGACTTGAAAATATGTATATGTATGTAGTACCAATAAAACCACTGAAGGTAAAGTGCTATACAACAACTTATCCACATACATTCAAACCAACGAGGAGAATTAACTTGAATATTTAGAAACGATTTCCTATTCGTAAGTCATAACTCCAGTTTTTATTCCCACTCTTTCACTGTACATGCTATAAGGCTATGGAACTCCTTTCCCCTTGATATTCGAAATAGTAAATCCATAACCTCATTTAAAAATCATTTAAAACTGTTTTATTTCTTTAGTCCATACTGGTAGCACTTTTTGTTAGAACTTAACTATTAGTAGGTATAACATTTATATCAGTTGTTTTTTACCTTTTTTGTTATTGCAATATAAATATTTTTTTTACTATACAATAATAAAAATTACAAAATAAAAATTAAGTAAGTATTAATGTATAATAATGTATAATTTAGATTTTATCTAAATAAGTTTTTTTTATCTCTTTAATCTTAAGCTTGTACGCTGTCTACCTATCGCTTTTTATTTTGTATCGTTTTTCTCTATCTTAGGTTAGCTGTAAGATATCTCTTGTTAGAGATAAGCTCGCCTTTTGTACAATATTTATATTTGT
>NJDC01010142.1:14960-26925 GCA_002245475.1 Calephelis virginiensis
GGCGTGAAGATATGTATATGTATGTAGTACCAATAAAACCACTGAAGGTAAAGTGCTATACAACAACTTATCCACATACATTCAAACCAACAAGGAGAATTAACTTGAATATTTAGAAACGATTACCTATTCATAAGTCATAACTCCAGTTTTTATTCCCACTCTTTCACAGTACATGCTTTAAGGCTATGGAACTCCTTTCCCCTTGATATTCGAAATAGTAAATCCATAACCTCATTTAAAAATCGTTTAAAACTGTTTTACTCCTTTAGTCCATACTGGTAGCACTTTTTGTAAGAACTTAACTATTAGTAGGTATAACATTTATATCAGTTGTTTTTTACCTTTTTTGTTATTACAATATAAATATTAGTATTAAGTAAGTATTAATGTATAATTTAAATTAAGTTTTTTTTATCTCTTTAATCTTAAGCTTATACGCTGTCTACCTATCGCTTTTTATTTTGTATCGTTTTTCTTTACTTAGGTTAGCTGTAAGATATCTCTTGTTAGAGATAAGCTCGCCTTTTGTACAATATTTAAATTTGTATTTTCTCGCTGTCAATTTTCTATTACGTGTACAATAAAGTGTTAAATAAATATAAACAAATAAACTCATAAGAACCATCATTAATTTGTTATTTTTGTATCTTACCTTAAAGATAACTGTGTACTTGTTCCCTGGCCAAAGAATATATTACTTTTTACTTACTCATTTGTCTACGCAATCGCAGCTGATCTCGATAGTTCACCACCATATTATTAATCCATGTAACAGGCTGCTTTGTTTGCCTATATATATTTATGGTAGTGTAGGTAATTACTGCAGTTTAAACATTAATTATTATTTTCGTGGAGGTCCGATCCGACATCTGAATCTCAAGGATTTTTATATACCAGCGATAGCCCGTTGGTCGAAATTCGACCATAATAAATTTTAATATATTGTTGATAAGAACACCATCTTTATTTCTCAAGATCAACTACATTGTTTCCAAACTTTTTAGTGCGCCATCTGTGATCTTTTATCGTTATCATTAATATATTTCTTTGTGCTTGTCAAATGCATGGTAGTGTAGGTAATGTTTTATTTATTGATTTAATGTACTTTATAAGCATTATTATTGAAAAATATTAGCGTTCTGCACTTCTCCTATACATAAACTATAAGCGTGCCAAATTTGAAGCTCCTGTGTCCTCGAAATTTTCTTAAAAAGATGCCAAAGTTGTGAAACAAAAACTTTGGCATCTTTATATATTAATATATGTACATATATGTAGATAAAAATAAAAAATTGGATTTCCATTTCGGGTGGTCATCGTATCACATCCAAATCCAGACGCATCATCCATCCGGTACCAATTTTAACAATTATTTTCTTGTTTTTTTATAGAAGAGGAGGCAAACGAGCAAGTGGGTCACCTGATGGAAAGTGATCACCTCCACCCACAGACATCCGCAACACCAGGAGTATTACAGATGCGTTGTCGACATCTAAATCCAGACGCATCATCCATCCGGTACCAATTTTAACAATTACTTTCTTGTTTTTTTATAGAAGAGGAGGCAAACGAGCAAGTGGGTCACCTGATGGAAAGTGATCACCTCCGCCCACAGACATCCGCAACACCAGGAGTATTGTCGACCTTTAAGGAATGAGTACGCTCTTTTAGCAGGTTCCTAAGTCATAATTGTTTGGGAATACCGCCCTCGGTAACTGATTCCGCAAAGGTGTTATACGGGGTAAAAAATATCTTCGGAATCGTACAGGTGTAGATCGCCACGCATCGAGATGATGAGCATGATGCCTTAAGCTCTGACGCGATGTTCGAAGGTGGAAATCAGCGGCTGGAATTAAACCCAACAACTCTTCAGAGCATTCCCCATGATAGATGCTATGTTAGTTATTGTCAGAAGGTTCTTATGAACAGAAAAAATGGGAAAACAATGGTTAACACTAACTATTAGTATCTATAAATGTCAAGTGATACAAAGTTCACCGGGTCGGCTAATTTAAAATATTTATCAGCAGCGTCGTTTGATTTTCGCAGTATTGTAAAATATTTCGGCCTCTACATTTTAAAGATAATAATACCATTTCTTTAATCTTTTCCACATAGTATAATTAATAAAGTCGCTTCCTCTATCCCTATGTACCTTGTATGATAATGTTGATTTTATTTTTTTGATGATTTTTTTTCTAATAGGCAAAGTGTTTAAAGAGGAATGTTTATATGTGTATTTCATAACCGTGCGAAGCCGGGGCGGGCCGCTAGTCTATAACATTAAGATGAATTGCTAAATGTGTTGGTAAGCGCATAACTTCCGAAAAATTGAACCGATTTGGTTTTTTTATTTTGTTGTGTTAGTTATTGTCAGAAGAAGGTTCTTATGTAAAGAAAAACCAGAAACATTGCAGGGAAAATAGAAAAAACATTTATTTTTCCCCATACAAACTGACGGGTGGAACGAAGTTCGCCGGGACAACTAGTCTTGAATAAAAAGTAAAAGTTATGTTATTTTTATTCTTCTATAATTTTTTATTGTTTTGATAAAAAGATTAGGAAGCCAGGCCGGTCTGTCAGGATCGTGAGATTTGGCACTCGATACCCTCTGGAATGGAATTGGAATTGGCGTGGGGATATATAAGTACGTTTATTTCTTTTTTCAAATACAGTCTAAAAAATTAAAAAGTAAGGTAATCTCCATGTCCCCGAAGAGGTAGCCAGAGGAACACACCCCAATGTGATAGGTGGCAAGCCTATCGCCAACCGGGCATATATCCAATCCCGAGCAACATTTTTTTTATTATTTTTGTTTTATTATTTTACATTTTCTTTTCGTTGCCCGACCCGGGAATCGAACCCGGGATCTCAAGAAGTCAAGTCCAACACCTGGACCGCTAGACCACACCACCACCAAATTGATTCTTTAATTCACACAACTATTTATATCTTAGCGGATTTGCGAAGTGAGCACTATCCAGACGACTGTAATCACGTCCCAATCACACCTTCCACGAAGGTGACCTTGGTGGAAACTTTGAAACAAATCGAAATTTGAATTAAACCTACTTAAATATAAAAAATATTTAAATAAGCAACTGCCTAAAATAAGATTTATTTAAACAAAATTAGTCTGAGTCATACTGGTTTCATTAATATAAGTTCATCCGAGCAGGTGAACTTCGTTCCACCTGGCAGCTAGGTATTAACGGTTTGTATAGAAAAATATAAAGTGAAATAACGCTAATTTCAAATCTATAAAACTAATGACTTATGATACAATAAAATTATAACCAGGAAACATTTACAGGATAATCTGTGAAGTACCTACTAAAAAGGAATAAATGAATTTGGACTGCACGCTTATGAATTGTACCAAAGTTTTCTTTATCCCTTTTCCACGAAAATCCTTAATTGAATGAGGTAAAAAGCGGTCTATAACCTTCTTTGAAGCATACAATATCCTCCAGTTGAATTTCGATTAGCTTCGATCCATCAGTTTAATGAATTACGCCTGAACCGCTTTGAGAAACGGACAGACAGACCGCCAGACAGACAAAAAAAATCAAAATGCGTTCCGCTAACTTTTGTATGCTTTCAGTCGCCTGTGTCTATTTTTTTAATTATCATTGATGTTAATATCATAACATAAACAATAGATTAACTACTCCAAGGTTTAAGCTAACACTGTAGTCTATTAAACAGTGAACAGTAAAGACTATGATGTCAACTTAAACTTTGGAACATAAAGTCTGTTTATTTATAAGAAGGGTACAGTTTTATTATAAGGTAAAAAGTTATTTCACGACCATATCCCCGAATAGGTAGGCAAAAGCACAACCAGGGCACCCACGACTAGCCGAAAACACTAAAATATGATACTTAGTTGACAAGTCTATCGCTAACCGAGCACATATCCAATCCTGGGCAACGTTATTTTTTTTAGAAAATTGAAATTTTAAATTTCCTATTGTTTTGGTGCCTGACCTGGGGTTCGAACCCGGGACCGCAAGAAGTCAATTCCGACGCCGGACCGCTCGACCACAGGGGCGATTAAGTTTTATTAAAAGGTACAGATTAGATTTGTTAATGTATCGCCATATGTAGAGCTAATCGAAAGACAAAGTAGCGAAATTAAACGATTGAAAAAAAAAGGTATCTTCACGTCCATATCCCCGAAGAGGTAGGCAAAGGCACAATGACTTATCTTTTTATATAAATCGCAAATTTTTTTAAATAATTTATACTCAGGTTTTTGCACGAATAGTTAAAAAAAACTTACGTCGAAAAAAAATACGCAAAAACAGTTTCATCTCTACAATCTACTATCTCTAATCAATTATAATATTGATTGATTAATTAAATTAATAAAAAAATGTGTTTCTGATAATTATACTTACAACCACACTCAGAGACATCAATTAACATCTAATCTGTCATTAAGTCACAATTTTGTATAGAAAATGTCGACTTAATGACTGATTTAAAGATGATTGACATATTTTAAAGGTACAATTGTAGAGTTTCCAAAATAAAATATAAAACTGACGCGATGACCTCGTTTTTGACATTTATCTTATTTACATATTAGGTAGGTACTTCTAAGAGTTTCAGAAACTGATAATGAACAATCTATTTAATGAAACTCATTTAATACACATCCTACTAATATTAGGTAAGTATATATAAGAAATTTTGTATCTTTGTTTGCTTTTTGTTACTCCTTCACGCAGAAACTGCTGAACAGATTTTCATGGAATTTGGCACACATATTGAGGGTAACATGGAATAACATATAGGATAGTTTTTTTGCGAAAAAATGTTGCTGTGGGACCATTAACCAATCATTCGTATAAATTATTTGAATATAGAATGGCAGATGAAATAATGACAAAACAGATTTACAATGTTAATGTAGATGGATGCATTTTAGCAACCAGGAGAGACCTAGGTTGACATTCCATGATCGAATTGATCGCGGTTTATCCGAGGGTGGTGTCAAAAGTCACCGAAACCGAAGTGTTTGTATAAAGCGAGTAGGTAGGTAATTAATGTGAAGGAAACTAGGTAAATTTGCAAAAATCGTGATTTTTGGCACTCCTTACTCTCTACCTACACCGTAAGAGACTAGGTATGAAGATAAACAAGTTATTTGAAAATAATTATACGTGTACCCTAACAGTTATTACTTAATGGCGACAATGATGACATCGTTAGAATACCTCAACAAAATTTTATATACATACTTATATATTATTAAACTATATTTTATAAGTAGTGTTATAATTTTACCATAAGGAAAAAATCGCATTGTGTACAAAAATTATCCGATATTTAGTAACTTATGGTAATAACTGTAGAGTTCGTAAATTAATATAAACAAGAATAATGGTTATTATTTTGTTTACACAATTATTAAAATACTATAACCAAATACTTCTCAAATCAGTAATTCAATTATTATTATTATCTTAGCCTGAAAACTTTATCGATAAACTAAATAGTACAAACTGTCAACATTGAGTTATTTGACAGGTTCAGCTTAAAGTTCTGATAAAAGATGTTCACATTCTAAGAATATCAACTAACACAATTCATTTAATTACTTAGAAATCTAATCGCTTGGAATATCATAAACATGTCATGTTATAATTAAAACAATATGTTTCAAATTATCGTCATAAATTAAATCTACTTACTTTGTATGAAGAAAAACACCAGTGGGAGATATAAAAATTCCAGAACCAATTATAGTCCCAATAATAATCCCAACACCATTGAACAGTGTTATTTTACGTTTCAAAGTAACTTTGCCATCACTATCTTGAGATTCTTCACCCATGCCGAAAATCAATCACAGTTCACAAACGCCGGTACACGTGGTTGCTTAAAAGCCTCAGGTTATATGACACTTTATGACGGTTTGTTTAATTCTTAAAATATATATCACACCGTTGAATCACTTTCTACCATTTTACGAGCAACGATACAAGAATCGTGGAATTCTGGTGACGTCAAAGCGTAAAATGAAACACGCGGAGCGCGTACGAACCGAACGGTCGTCTCGGCGCATGTGTGACTACCGACTTGTAAATTGTGAATGCAATTACGGTAGAGCACCCCGAGGCCGATTGTTACGATTAAACCAAGAGATAGAGCTACATTTTTAACATCAATTTTAATACGAAAAAGAATTTAATACAACAAAAAATGTAAAGTTAACTCATAAGAACTCATAAGAATAAAACTCAACATTTTACTATTTATTTCCCAGTAACACACACACTCTACAAATTCCAGAGTTGTAACAGATTAAAAACAGTATTCTATGTTAAAAAAATCCGTGAATGTGTTTCCTAAAAGGCATTTCATGCACCTTTTGAATACTAAATATTTATTTTCGTTATCGATTGCTTTCGTTAGTCTCGCTAAAACTCGAGAAAGGCTGAACCGATTTGGCTGATTTTGGTTTTGAATTATTTGTTCAAGGCCAGAGAAGGTTGAAAAAATAAGAAAAAGAAAAGTCTGCGAGAAAACTAGGCAAAAAAAATGGTTGCCTGTAAAGTCGGTTTTACGGGCGAAGATTTTAAGAGACAACGTCTTTTTCTCGGTAGAATATTTATTGATATGAATATTATTAAATTGCACAATAGGAACAAGGAATTGAATGAAAATAACAAATGCAATATTAACTATAGAAATATGTTTTGTTTTTTTAAAACATTGTACCGGTTCGGCGGGCCACTCTTTCGTTCGGTGACTCATCGTAACAGACGTGAGCGAGCGTTACACTATTTCAAGAGTGACTCCGAGCCACAATCTAATTTAAGACGTTGTCACGTCAACAACTTTTTAATTTTTCCCATACAAACTGAACGGGTGGAATGAAGTTCGCCGGGACAGTCAGTAAAATATAAATAATAAAATGTAGAGTCAATAACTTAGAATTTTATTTACAAGTGTAATAAAATATATGATATATCATAAGAAGGTACTTTACATTAAAGTAACTTAAAATTGTAATCTAAAATACAAGACATAACCCTAACTCTTGGACTAGTAGAGTTAACCAAAGAGAGATAGAGCGCTGATAAGGCCTTTACATGACAAGGACGTAAAGATACTGTAGTTAGCAGTTTTTTGTAGTCATTATTAGGGCATGGCAATATTAGGCGCTCCTACGGAACCCTCTACGACGGAATCATTTAAACGGAATTATGCAAGTAGAATTCGGTAATGATTGATTAGTTATAGGAAAATACCATGAGTGCTATTGAAATTGTATCGCTTATTAAAATGTTTGTATACTGTTTTTTCATTAACGAGCAAGTTTGCTGCACTACTTTTAGTAAGAAAAAATTGTCGTGATGTCGCCTTTAGAGACCAAAGATGTTACTGGTGTGTATCTTTATAGCCGGCGTCTTAAATCACGTGTGTAAGCTTAGAAGCAACATAGGACGCCCAAGACGGAACAAGAAAACGACTAGCACTGACGTTATGGAAGCAAAGATGAGCAGAGCTGTAGTATAAATACAGGCAAGCTGATGTACATTATTCTACTATCAAGTAACTTTTGGTAGCTACATCGTGTGAACGATAATTATGTTATAATAATGTTAGTATAAAGTTGCACTATAAAAATGTTTTTGTTAAAAATTATCTGGCAATAGGAATATATTGACGTAAGGTATCTTTTTTCTTTAAGACTGCCTCTGTGATCTAGCGGTCCGGCGTTAGGCTTGGCTTCACGAAGTAACGGGTTCAATCCCAGGGTCAGGTTACAAAAACTAGGAAATGTGTATTTTTAATTAGCAATTGGCAAAAAGCTTGCCACCTATCACATTGACACACAGCGACTTCGGCTAGTCACGGGGTGCCCTGGTTGTGACTCGGAATAACACTTCTTGGATATGGGCGTGAAGATACTTTTTTTAAGATCGAAAAAATGGTAGTTATCTACTTTTACTTCAGTACTCTACCACCTATTAAAAAATCAAATTGGTTAATTTAATTTATTTTATTTTTAGGAAACCAGAAAAAGTCTTACTCCACTGTACCTTCGCCCATTTTTCATAGATTTTAATAACTGTATTCTTACTTATTGCAGAGTGTATTTTACAATGATGTAGAGATCATACTCTACTATATTACTCTACTGTCTCTTCATTCATCTATCACAGATTGTAATAACTGAAAATTTAATGCAGGGTGTGTATGACAACTATGTAGAGATAATATTTCTTATTTAGTGAAAATTGATGTATTACTCCTCTGTCTCATCATCCATCTATCATAGATTGTAATAACCAGTCAACGGTCCGCAGCCCATATCGGGTGTCTAAAAAAAGTCCACTCAATGGTCCCGACCCAATTTGGGCCTCGACTGCCGCGCTCCATTCTTAATTCCAGTTTGTTCAAGTAAACTTCGTGTATCCAAACATTTTTTTTAGTCTGTAGCAGAATAAACAACGCGTCGTATTAAAAAGTTTGAAGTATGTCAACATTGAAAAAAAATTTTCGGAACGAGTTGATTTGGCATGATTTATTCATCCGTTGCGCTTTTTTCGAGTATGTGGTCGGTTAGTGACTTGAAAACAAAAAGTGATGTGAAAATGTGTTAGTTAAGTGTTAAAATTTTATTTTGGTAAGTGATAAACAATTTTATGAAACACTACACATCATTTAACTAGTTTTACATAAAATTTTGCGATATTTAAGTCGGTCATGTATGTATGTATGTACTTGTGACGTAACGGCCCGCTCGATTTTAACTATTTCTAATTATATAATAAAATATTATTCTTGTAAATAACATTTGTAATATGTTTATATGACATATCTACAGATAAAACATATAAGTTTTATGAGTGTCTTCCACCAAATACTCCATAATAAGAGATTAAATAGCACGTGACACTTTTTCGAACATGCAAGAATTTAATTCTCTATTTCTATCTCTCTATATATCTCATGAACTCTTGAACATATTTATATCTTTACATACATACACACCTCCCTCAAATACCCTACCAATTTCGTCGTGGTCTTCCTGAGTACTTACATCCATCCATACTCTACACCAATCTGCCATTATTTCCACATGACTAAACTAATGGAGCAACCCTTTATCATTTCTACCAACACTTTCTGTCAATCTCATTCTCTCTCGGAGGCGACGCGTACCGATTAGTCTTCGTCAGTGCGAAAAGAGGTAGATGCAGCGATGAAGACCACCACCCATCATGCTAAAAAGTGCCAAACATGCACGTCGAATATGAGAGATGAAATGGAAACGAAGATTGATGAATGAATCGATATGAAAAGGGTAATGAATGTGGAGCAAGCTAGGTAGAATCAATTTTATCTATAAGTCAAGCCGACCATTTGTACAAATCTTTAAGTTTATTCATTTTTTTACAATAAATTATTAAATAAAAAAATAAATATGTCTACGAGGATCGTTGATGTGGCACTCGATACTCACTGCCTACCCTGTAAGGGACTTTGCCCTGAAATATGCGTATACATGTGTATTTCATGCTCTCTCTGATCTTATGATTGTGGTGAGAAAGTTTATTTCGATTTTTAACCAACATTAAAAAAAGGTTACATGTTCGACACCTCTTTATTTTTTATGTATCTTAGTCGTTTTCTCCGTCATTTGTGAGCCGATGTTTTTTAAAAGCGTAGTTCCGAATTTAGAATCCCAGTTAAATTGAGAAAAATTTTCATTTATATTGTATTCTTACACGTCACACCGATTATTGAAATAGATACCAGTATTTGCAGTTTTACTGAGCACAAATTATGAAAGTGGTGACCAACATCTCCAGTATCAGGTCCAGTACCTATTAATCTTATTTTATATCCTTCGTTTATATTTTCTGAGGTTTTGTTTTTCTACCGTCGCAATTCGGATCGCGTGTTCAAAACATGCTGATGTAAAAAACTGCATATCTTGCATCATGTTCCGAGAAGTTTTTAACCTACACAGTTATGAATGTAAAGTATACAATACTTTATATATTTTGCAGTGAATGATAAATAAACGACACTATACAATGTGATTTTTCGGAATTTGATCACCCGTAATATGTGGAAAGATTAAAAAAAAATAACATGGACTTTAATAAAACAAGCAAATAAATGTAGCTGAAAGACCTAATTTTAAAGTTATAGAGCAATGTTTAAAAAACTTAAGAATTTCTGATATTTAAACTTTGTGTTAAATTTTGCTGTTTTAAATACTCGTAGTTACTTTACTTTTAATCAAACAGGTTGGATTTTCTAGCTGTCAATCGAGGACTGACGAGACGAGACGAAGTAATAAAAAATACACCATTAAAAAACAAAGACAGAACAAAGAAAAAAATTTGTTTAATTTAGGAAAAATAGCGATAATATTTTTTATCGATAATTATTTGTCCGGTATCAGCACATTTCAGTTGAACAAATTTCGAATAATCACATTGTATGGTATTCTTTTTACGATTGTCAGGCCTCGAGCAAAAGTAAGTTTACCGGCTACCTTACCCTCCAAACTGATACACGTCATGTCATTTTGGCGGCAGGAATAGGTAAGGCGGTTGTACCAATCTGGATGAGTCGCTGCAAAACTCTACCACAAACATCTGACTAGGTGATATATAGGTGATTTTAATTCAAAGAGATCTTGTAGGTACCATCCCCGAAGAACGAATTCTATTCCTGACAGCAGGGCCGCCTTTCACTCTACTAGAAGCTACTAGAGGCCTTGAGCACATTAGGGTAGTAGGCCCGTATGACCATAAGTCCCCTAGTACTATTTTTTAGAATAGACAAATAACGTACATATGTAAACTTTAAGATTTAGTTTTATTTCCTAACAGTATACAGTGTTAAACGAAAATGGTGAAAGGTGGCATCATTTGCTAACTCTTCCGGGAAAATTGAACTTGTTAAAGGGCATTACAAAATTTTAATTTTTTTCATAGATTATTCCAAAATATTTATTTTTATACTTAAATGCAGTAAATAATTTGAAAACATATAAAAAATACCTCTAGTATATTTAAATTGGAGCCAATTTTAACTAACTTCGAAAAAAGAAGGTTATATGTTCGAGTTCTATATTTTTATGTATGTTAAACGATTTATCCGTTATTTCTTTAAACGTTTTTATTTTTTTCTCATTTAAAAGAGCGCACTTCCGAGGTGATCCCATTATCACCAAATCTGGATCTTGATTTAAATCGAAAAATATACTTAACTAGCTGTCCCGGCGAACTTCGTTCCCCCCGTTCAGCTTGTATGAGAAAAATGAAAATTTTGTTTTTCCTTGTTTTCTCGCAGTGTTTCCCTTTTTATTATATTTTAAACCTTCCCTGGACTTGAACAAATAATTAAAAACCAAAATTACCCAAATCCATTCAGCCGTTTTCGAGTTTTAGCGAGACTAACGAACAGCAATTGATTTTTATATATATAGATAAACTTAATCTACACAAATACATTAAACGCAGGCCAATTAAGGATTTTCATTTTGTATTCCATACAGTTCATTTTTCTATTGATGAGCGGTTGAATAACAAAGTCATACTAAAATTTTATATAAATGTTACAACAAAAAAAATGTGATTGCAGTTTTATTGCGCTTGTAATATTACAATATAGAAAGCCAACAAGTAGTTAACCTGGTCATTTAATGATAATAAAAAAGAAGCATCTTCACGCCTATATCCCCGAAGAGGTAGGCAGAGGCACAACCAGGGCAACTATGACTAGCCGAAGACACTAAGCCCCACAAAGTGATAGGTGGCAAGCCTATCAACAACCGGCCCCTTATCCAATCTCGAGCAACGTTTTTTTTTATTAGAAAATTGCAAAAACCCCATTTTATTTTTGTTGCTTATTTATTGTTTGTTGTTTATTTGAATAATAAGAACTCCACGTTTATTGATAATAAAATGTTAATGATCCG
>NJDC01010142.1:27588-46620 GCA_002245475.1 Calephelis virginiensis
GGGCAAGAAAAACAAAATTTGGTTTTACCAAATTTCTAAGAAAAAATATTGCTCGGTATTACCTATGTGCCCGGTTGGTGATAGGTTTGTGGGAAGTCGTGGGTTGCCTATGCCTACCTATTCGAGGATATAGGCGTAAAGATTTATTTTATTTTATTTTTATTTACTTTATTTTATTTTTACATCAACAAAAATTGACAGCACAAATTACAACGTAAACTTAATCTACACAAATATATTAAACGCAGGCCAATTAAGGATTTTCATTTTGTATTCCATACAGTTCATTTTTCTATGGTTGAGCGGTTGAATAACAAAGTCATACTAAAATTTTATATAAATGTTACAACAAAAAAAATGTGATTGCAGTTTTATTGCGCTTGTAATATTACAATATAGAAAGCCAACAAATAGTTAACATGGTCATTTAATGATAATAAAAAAGAAACATCTTCACGCCTATATCCCCGAAGAGGTAGGCAGAGGCACAACCAGGGCAACTATGACTAGCCGAAGAGACTAAGCCCCACAAAGTGATAGGTGGCAAGCCTATCACCAACCGGGCCCATATCCAATCTCGAGCAACGTTTTTTTTTATTAGAAAATTGCAAAAACCCCATTTTATTTTTGTTGCTTATTTATTGTTTGTTGTTTATTTGAATAATAAGAACTCCACGTTTATTGATAATAAAATGTTAATGATCCGTTGTTAATCCAACGTTCAAGCATTAGTTAGATTTAGAATTATCGAAACGTTAGTTTAAAGATAATTTAGATGGTAAAAACTCCTTCGTAACAACCGTAATCTTGGAGAAAACTTTGTTTCCATCTTCCGATTATTATTAAATTTGGATTAAATTTGCAGTTCAGATGCAAACCAATATTTACAACCAGTGTTTAACACCTAGAACTCCTGTTGCGTGGTTATTGACATTCAATGATTTTGGAGAGCTCCAAAGCGTAAATCTAAATTTTCAAAACATAAATCAGTATCAAAATCCAAAAGAGGTCTGGATCTAAAACCAAAACATCCAATAGCGAGCACTGAAGTTATTACGAAAGAAATACGAAGGCAATGATAATCTGGGAAAGTATACAAACCTCTATCACCCAGACCAACTTCTTTATTTTTTAATAAAAAGAACTTTGCCCGGGATGAGATATGTGCCCGGTTGGCGATAGGCTTGCCACCTATCACATTGTGGGGCTTAGTCTCTTCGGCTAGTCGTGGGTGCCCTGGTTGTGCCTCTGCCTACCTCTTCGGGGATATGGGCGTGAAGATACTTTTTTTTTACTAGATTGAATTTGAGAGACAGATTTTTCATGATTAAGTAAATCAATACAATAAATACCCGGTTTTTTTTATGTTTCACTAGATATTTAACTATAACAAATATATATATATATATTTTTTATATAACAAATATAAGAGTTTTAATCGACAATGTCGGAAAAAGTGAATGAAACTGTATATTATATTGACAGTACTTTTAGGGGGATGGAGGATACACCGTGGATGTAGGAAGACGAGTATGTAGGTTGAAGGGAGTAGGGTGAATTCAAAACGAGATACTAAGTCACGGTGCTAGTATCGCTTTGCATAATTCTGTGCTTATCTCAAACCGGTGTAATTTACCGTTTATTTCCTCTATTACATTTTTAGTTTATCCAAACGAACAAAAAAAACATATAAGTATGGGACAGTCCGGTTTTAAACAAAACTTATACATATGAGTCATGCTTGGCAGTTTCTTTATCTTTACAATGAAGCTACAAAATACAACAATAATAAAGATACGTAAGTATATATTGCCTTGGTGGTCCGGTGTCTACTGAGGTCCTGGGTTCGATTCCGGGTAAGGAAACTCGAAAATGTGTTTGTCAATGTACTAATAAAGACAAAGTTACCCGGGATAGGATAAGTACCTGTTCGACGATAATTTTGTAAAAACAGAAAACACTAAGCACCAGAATGTGATAGGTGGCAAGCCTATCGCCAACCGGGCACACATCGTTTTTTTTATTAGAAAATTGGAAAAACCCAATTTTATTTCTGTTTCCCGACCCGGGATTCGAACCTGGGTCCTCATGCAGTCAAAAATTGAAGCTCTAAAATATGCGCTAGCCCTATTAACTAGCGGTATATAATTACTATGTAACTTCATTCTACCCGTTCAATCTATATGAGAAAAAATAAAAAGTTAAGTTCCCTAGTTTACTCGCAGTCGAACGGGATAAAAAAGTATCCTATTGTCCGTCTTCTCCGTCTAGGTTCCAAGCTACCTTCTCCATCAATTTTCAGCCAAATCGGTTCAGTCGTTCTTGAGTTATAAATAGTGTAACTAACACGACCTCATTTATATTATATGGATTTGGAAAAAAGCTTTCAAAATAATTAATTAAATTTATTTAGTCTGGTGGAAGCATCTCAGCATTACAAATTATTTTGTGATGTAACTATCATCCCGCATAGCGTAAAAAAAGACTGAATTTATTTTTAAAAACCTTTCAACATAATATGTTATGATTGCGGTTAAATATGTCACATAAAAGCGACCATATGTTTAATAAAAATAAACAAGAATAATTTATAGCCAAAAAAAACTGATTTTAATTTTGATATGTCTTCTAAGTAAATAATAAACATATTATTAAGTATTTAATCCTTTGTTTATCCGTCGGTTGAAAAACTATAACTGGCTCTGTAAATTCCTATTATATTCACAATATTATATATGCAATACGAACTTGTATTAAATAGCTTTGTAAATACTTTGAAAATAGTCAAGGCGAACATTTGAAAAGTGAAATCATTTTCATGGTCCGCAACGTAGAGTCGCAGTTTAATAAGTTCTTCATCTATCTTTGATCTATACATATGTATAAAAATCAATGCTACTTTTCGTTGCAATTTTATAACTCAAGAATGGGCTCAACTATCTAAACCAAATGTTTCGGCTTTATTCGGACTATTTAGTAGTTGGTTTATGCGAAGTTTGCATAAAACCTGTTAAGTGGTTTTTCATTTATCACATTTTTTATAACAAATGAATTCAATAAATTGCGGATTATTTTGTTAATGGGTATTTTTCAGTCAAATTGTAACTTTTTTCAGATGGGTATTGTACTGTCATATTGAAATTTTTTTCAGTTGAAAACGTTTTTTTTTTGTTTGCTGTCATTAACGCGGTCATTTCTTTCACAAATTATAAAGACTTATTTTCTTATTGGATTAAAGCAGTTTATACGTAGCGAACCACGTACCGGGCCGCTAGTTATTTATAGAAAATATAAAGCTTTTCAAATTGTTGTAGGTTAAGCTATCTCATAATAAGCAGAGACATGTTCTTTCGATAAATGTTTTAAAACAAATGAAAAAGGAGTAGTACACATTGTACAGTGACGGTAGAGTTTGCATTGCCTTACAAATATAAGTAGTTTTTATGCGAAAAGATAAGGGAAAAAGCAAACGTCTCTCCTATTGGTAAGAGATAACCGTGGCCTGTAGACAACAGTTGCAGATGCGACGCTCTTGCGGTCGATTTGTCAGGCGAATCCTACAAGTCTATTGGCTACCCTACCCACTAAACGAGAGCATCACAATATCATTATAAAGGCAGGAATAGGTAAGGCAGTGTATCCTTGCCTGGACAAGTTACGGCACGGCACTCTTCCACCAGGGGTCTTAACGGTGATGAAACATTTAACGTTTGCTCGCCCCTTACGCAGGCACACTGGCAGGAAGGCAAATGGTCTATCCTACACAGGAGACCAGGACCGACACGGGTAAAAATACTTTTATCTTGTCCACTTGTGGTCCATTAATACATTTAGTGTCTATAGGCGGCGAGAATTTCTTAGCAGCAGCTTCCAATATCATAAAAAAGGCCATTTGTAGGAAGAGTGCTATGCAGCAACTTGCCCGAGTAGGTATACATCCTCAGCTTTACATATTCCTGCTGTCACAATGACTCTGTCATGTTCAAGTTCGGAGGGCAGGGTAGCCTATAGACTGGCACAATAGACCTAACATATCGGCCTTTAGGACAGTAACGCACCTGTAACATCTATGATGTCCATAGGCCACGGTTGTCTCTTAGCATCTGATGAGCTACGTAGGAGCTTTCACATAAAATAAAAAAATCGGTTCACAAATGACAACGGAATCGATTATCATATAACAAAGTATTTAATAGTCTAACATGTAACCACATATTTTTTAATAAAACAATACTTTTAAACAAAAACGTCTGATTATAAATATCTGTACTATGAATTTCATTAAAAATGATTTTACTACACTACATACCTAGAAGTTAGTAAAGACAATAATTATGTCATTCGTAAAACATATTTAATGAATCGTAACAATAAATAGACAAAAGGTGTGTTTTACTTTAGGTGATTGTTTTTCTATTGTCCTCGTGTTTAAAGACATCGCGGGAGACATCCTGAAATAACATGAATTTGCAGCAGATCTGTGCGCGTGCGCCGGGGCGCTGCAATCGCGCCCGAACCACCGTCGCCATTTTCGCATAGCCCACGAGATTTCCCGCATCCAGGTTCGTACACCTTTTATTAAGAGAAAACCTAATCTAAAATACATTTAAAGTCTATAACAAACTAGTGTTACCTAATAAAAAATACTAACTATCTAAATTTAAACGCGGTTTTAAAAAGAACAATGACCTCGACAGCACACGTAACAGTTAACATGTTTTTTGTTTTTAATGATGATTGCTGAATACAAAAGCACAATGCATTAAGTGTTTATTAAAGCCCACTTAATCTGCAAACATAAAGCTCCACTAATATGTATATGCATTTTTTTACCAACTATCTGGAGCTAATAACATCTAGACTCAAAGAATGTGACCGTCATGTTTCTATTACATCAACGTACAGAAAGAATTTTTACGCTCAGGTTTAAACACATTCTTTAAAGAAATGATCTATTTAAGTCACTCATGTTTTTTTTTAATAGATCACGGAACATCCCCCGCTGCGACTTTACAAGGAGACAATCTGTGTCACAAACGTGGTGGTTCTCGCACGTGCTCCATTAAGCTCACATATATTAAAAAACCCCGAATAATTAAAATAAAACCCCGATGACACTTATTCAATGGATCAGTGAAGGTAACACCAGAAGAATGGATGTGCTATCAAAGGAGGACACTGGAAAATCTTCAAGACCTGTTAGGAATAGGCGATACACACGGTAAGTAATTATGAGTCATTTTCAGTGTTTTGTCATTTGTTTCTTTGTGCGTCACTCTTCACGGGCTTTGATGAATCTTATGGATTTAAAAAGTAAAGGTACACATTAGCACACCTATCTGCACACAATAATTAATTATAACTTTGTATAAATATAACTCGATTACACTGATTGTTGGCGAAAACATTTATTTTAATGTTTCGAATACAAAATAAATTAATTTTAATACTGTTGAACTCATATTTTCTATTACTTACATAACTGGTTTTTCTAAATTTATTTTTTAAGTTTTCTGCTATAAAAAATGACAATTTATGTACAAAGACATACTTCGTCTTGTAGCTTATGCGAGCAATTCTTACAATGGTCTAAACCTAAACAAACACGATTAATATCACTTTCCCTTATTTATATTACACTTAGGCCCACCTGCACGTTCCTGGGTTAAATATTTAACTCAAAGTTAGCAGACTAATTCAATATATATTTGACAGTTTAACCAGTTATTAAACTTAGCCCGGGAACGTGCAAGTGCCCTTATGAATCAAATTATGTACATACTTACTAAGTCTTTATAGCCTTAAATAAAACGTAAGTTTCTTCCCTACATTCTCAAGTAGTCTTTAAAGCAGGAATTCACTAGACGGACACGCCCATAGGTAAGTCTGCAGACGTGTCCGCCGGACCTTGTTCCTATAACAAGGGGAGACTGGAAGACTGCCTGTGATGGTCCTACTCTAGCAAAACATTGCACAGACCTATGCCTAGCAGCGAGATCCGGCGAACATGTCTGTAGACTTGCCCGCGGGCATGTTCGTCTAGTGACTTCCTTTCTTAAGTTAGCGATAACTAAATACGTATTTCTGTCAGTTTTACAAGTCACTGATGGATAAACTAGCGTGTGAGTAGGCAACTGGTGTTTGTATTAGGCCGATATCGTTACGTTACTTCCTCGTAGGCTAAGTTATCCGTCAGATAATTTAGTGACAGGTGACACTGTCAGCAAAACCTGTCATGTAATGGATCCCTTATGTGGAAAGGTCACGGATATGCCCAAGACTCACGATCAATAGCTCCTGTTTATTAAGAATACCCAAACACTTCCCTATTATTGGTTCATATTAATCTTATTACACAAAAACAACAATTTACCGATGTTTCTATCATTTTAAATCGAAACATAACATAACCGAACTCGGATATTAAGTACGTGTTTGGCAATAAACTTTTCCTTGTGTTGGTCTGGGTCTCCTCTATAAATAGAAATATCTTCACGTCCATATCCCCGAAGAGGTACGCAGAGGCACAACCAGGGCACCCACAACTAGCCGAAGATATTAAGTCCCACAATGTGATAGGTGGCAAGCCTATCGCCAACCGGGCACATATCCTATCCCGACCAACATTTTTTTATTAGAAAACTGGAAAAACTCAATTTTTTTGTGTTGCCCGACCCGGGATTCGAACCCGGGACCTCATGCAGTCAAGTCCAACAACTGAACCGCTAGCCCACAGTGGTGAATATTATTTTATAACGCGTTTTAACCCAGCTTTTAACTGTTCTCCCAGTTCTATTTTTTTTTACGATACTCCTGTACCCAGCCCCCAGCCCCCACCAGCTGGATCCAAAATACTTACCTACCACTTATAGTAAGCAGCCTAGTAACAACTTACAAGAATCGGACAGCTCATTCAGACCTATTATTCAATGTACTTTGTGGCTCACTTAACTTGGCCGCATCAATACGCGGCGCCCCAGGACGTCCGCATCATTGCGCAGAGTTTGGGAAGCCCTGCCATTAATAATTCAAATAAAAAGCTTATGGCCTTGCAAAGGAAAGAAAGCATTCTCACGCCTGTATCCCCGTAAAGCTAGGCAAAGATAGTTTTTAGTTCGTAATAAGTACTTTACAGCTAATGTTGAAAGAATTTTGTGCGCTATTTACAAAAGTCTCTTTAAAATATAATGAAAAAAAAATACAGTCAAGTTCGGTTTTGTTTGTTGTACTTGCCTTACACGTAAACATACATGCCTACATATCTTCACGCCCAAATGGGGTAGGCAGAGATGCTTACGTTTCATTGGTTTTGCTCTTGTGCATAGAAATGTTATTTAAAAATTCCAGGAGGTCACTAGTAGCAGGTCAAAGACCACAGAAGAGGCTTTTCACCCCGGAAATAAAACGCTACTTGAAAGACTGGTTAGTTAGGCGAAGAGATAATCCTTATCCCAATAGGGAAGAGAAAAAACAATTATCCCGCGAAACAGGATTAACCTATATTCAAGTAAGTTTTTCACCAATTACACTTTTATGTTAGAAGATAGCGATTCGGGTTTTTTTATGATATTGGAAGGCAAACAAGCAGACGGATTTCCTGATGGTAAAAAATTCACGGTTCCTAGAGACACCAAAGGTGGAAATGGTGCTTTGCCAACCTTAGGCCGGGATGCTAGGCCTCGAGCAAAAGTAAGTTTACCTGCTACCTTACCCTCCGAACCGGTACACGTCAACGGATATCGCTGACCTTATGGCGGCAGAAATAGATATGGCGATGGTACAAATCCGGGCGAGTCGCTGCGAGACTCTACCACCTAGTCAAATGTCACGGTATTAGTGACGGTAAGGATAGGAAGGCAGATAGTCCATACTGCAGAGGAGCCCGGATTGCACTATTGCACAGGCACATCCACACAGAAGACCCAATCTTCTGGTGTTAGCATTTTGACGATAGCAGTATGTAGTTACGGCATGCTATGCTGCCTCACGTCCCGGGCTGCTTTTAAGCCACCTGACCCCCCGATCAGAATAATCACAGTCCCAACCCCTCTTTTAGTCGCCTCTTACGACAGGCAGTGGATGCCGTAGCCCTATTTGTCACCCGGTTCTACAGAGCCCTGTGATGTTAGGCTTACTGCGCAAGGCGACCGGCTATCCCACCCTCTGGACTGGAACATGACCGACTCATTGTTGCGGCAGGAATGGGTCGTCTTGGTGGATCCCCACCCTGGCTAGTTGCCGCACAGAACTCTGTCATCAGTGGTGTTGTTGGTACTGACCTATATTTTAACCAATGCTCGCCTCTTCCGAGCTGACTGACAAAACAGATGGTCTATTCTACTTAGCGGATCAGGATCGACAAGGGGAAAACGCAAGCGAGTATGTAGTTCTTTTAATGGTAAGAAACAAATGTCGCCTATAAACACCATAGATGTTACTAATGTATCGCTTTGACGGGATCTTAGACCAAGTGTATACAGCCTACCCTATCCCTCATCAAACCAAAGTGGCGAGCATTGGCGCTTTGGTGGCAGGACCAGGTAAAGCGTATCAAAAACATACTAAAAAGAAAGTTAAAGAAAAGAAACATCTATGGTGCCTATAGGCCACGGCTGTTTCTTGCCACCAGGAGAGCCGTCGACTTGTTTGCTGTGTACGCTCTTAAAAAATCATAGTTTTTAAACCCTGACAAAATAAATAAAATAAGTATAAAGCTAAGAACTGTTTAGACCAAGTCAGCTTTAAAACAAAAAAATCCGCATCGAAATTGGTCCATCCGTTCTAAAGTTATCATGCACTGGCAGACAGATACACACACAGACACGTACTGAAACTTATAACACCCCTTTTTTCCGTCGAGGGTTAAAAATAGCAATCAGCGATCAGAACGCGATCCATTGCTATGTGTCAGATAAAATCAAATTACGTTAGCAGTTGTGTTTTACTTGTTACGTAATACGAATTAGTAACTGTGCCTTTTTTATTTGATACTAACAGTTTTACGCAGCTTCGCCTGCGTAACGTGGCTTCTACTGCACCGATTTTGATGAAACAAAGCCAATGTCACTCAGGGATAATGTAGCATTCTAAAGGTGAAATAATTTTTAGTAGTTTTGGAGCCTATTCATTTCAAACAAACAAACAAAAAATCAAACCTTTCCTCTTCATAATATTAGTATAGAAAACAGCGAAATGACACACGGCTATCCTGATTGTAAAAGACAACCGTGGCCTAGACACCACAGATGTCATAGATGCGTCCCTGTCTTTGGCCTCGGAAAGACAGGGACGCATCTATGACATATATGCTCGGGACCGGAACATGAATGTGTCAAATGCTTGTTGTGGAGGCAGGAATATGTAAGGCGATGGATCCCAACCTGGACCAAGTTGCACTACCACCAGACACCTTGTTAGGAAACTGGACTGACTGCCTCGCCTCTTACGATGTACCAAGCAGAGGCGGACGGCATATTGACCAATTTTTACTAAATGGTAGATCACTGTGCAGCAGCTCAGGGTACCGCTGCCTTAATAACACCTCATAACATAGCATCTATGCTCGCCATCATCGTGTTCCGTGCTGGAACATTGGGTAGCCGGTTGATATACACATGATGGGTTCTTAAACCCATCCATAAGATAGCGACACACCAGTAGCATATATAATGTTTGTAGACGATAGTCATCTCTTAACATTTTTCCCGAATACAACCAAGACACCCACGCCCATCCGAAGACTCTAAGTCCTACAATGTAATAGGTGAAATGCCTATCGGACAAACGGGCACATATCCTATCCAGAGCAACATTTTTTATTAACTACATTTTATTTTATTATCCGATCCGGATATCGAACCCGTGACCACACGAAGTCAAAACCAACACCTGGACCACTAGACCACATAGGCGATAACTATGCCTTATGTTATAAGTGCCATATTCTTATGTGATAAATGTTGCCGAGTTTTTCATTAATGCGATTGTTAGTTTCGTTGTTAGATTGCTACATAATTATAAAAAGGCGCCATTTAATAAAATTTAAGTGATAAGATATATCTCTGCAAAAATAACAAAAAAAAATATCTAAACCTAAGATGTTGCTTACATATTACGTATTCCATCTAATCGTAAAACTTTCTTTTTATATTCCTTCACGGTTCTTGCAATCAGACTGTGGAATTCTTGTCCCTATTGTATTCGAAGAAGTGAAACACAATACTCTTTAAAAAAACAATTGAAGTTTTGTGTGTATTCAAGGGGATTCGAGAGTGGTTTAGATACACAATTTGGTCCTCTGGATAATGTTTTTTTCATTATTTTTTTACTTGTAAGTAGTCGTTGATTTTGGAATGTTTTACATTGGGTCCGGCAGACTGCGCTACTATCGAAGCATTAATGTCAAGCGACACGAAGTTTGCTGGGTCAGCTAGTATAATATATATTTAATTGTTTTGGTCCATAAATTGTTAATGTATTAGTTTAAGTGTAGTTTAGTTTTACATATTTGATTATTTGAACACTACAACCAGAATAAATTTGTTTAAATTTTCTCTCTAGGGTTAGCTGTAAGAAATCTCTTCACGAGATAAGCTCGCCTATTGTATATTTTTAACTAAAAATTGCTATTTCTTAGTGTTATTTCACTAACGTACAATAATTGTTATAATTATTATTATGGATAATACATATACATACATACAATATGTGACATAGATGTAAATACACGATTCTCAAATGTAAAAAATTACGTACATAAATACTGTAACAAATTTAAGAATCATCTCTACACATACCATAAATGATCTATGTTTGTCAATTCCTGCTTTATCAGAAATTGAAAATCTATTTTTTATTGACATTGGAAGGCAAACAAGCAGGCGTATTTCCTGATGGTAAGAAATTGACGCCGCCTAGCGACAACAAAATTGGTAATTGTGCGTTGCCAACCTGAGGCCGGGATGTTAGACCTCGAGCAAAAGTACCTAAGTTTACCGGCTACCTTACCCTCTGAACCGGAACAAATCAACTGGAAGCACTTCCAATCCAAACGTCAAACTTCAACCCAAAACTCGTAAGCGATCGATGTTTGTTTTACAACTAAGTTATTTGTTAACTATGTATCTTTGTATGAATGTAAAATATGTTAAGGTATAAATGTAAATGTTGTCCATAGCCCCCAGGGCCGGATTTACGGGAGGGCAACTGCGGCGATTGCCCGGGGTCTTCAAACAAAGGAGACTTCCAATCTCCATACTAAAGACTTTGTAACAAAAATCTTTCAAACTCCGACTAGTTAACATCTTTTACATTTACAATGTTTTACAATACTTTGTACAAACATAATTATTATGATATTGTTCTAAAATTTGAACAAGAAACTCAAATGAAGAGAAATTATCATTTTGTTTGAAAAAAAGAACTTGGAGCCAAGGGGTCTCCAATTCTTTGGGCCTCTCCAGACCTCTATTTCCGGCCCTGCTAATCCCTAAAATTACGTTTTGCGTAGTCAACGTAGTTATTTCTAAAAAAATCTAATGTATTTGTAAATTTGATATCAATGACAAACAAAATTTTAAATTGGTATGTCAAAAAAATGCATAGGTTTCATTAGGTACTTGATAATTCGAAAGTCTTCAAACAGCTTACCTACTCCATGTTTTTGGTTTCAGATTTGTAACTGGTTTGCAAATTGGCGAAGAAAATTAAAAAACGCAAATGCTGATCGCAACCAACTCACGTGGGGTCACCTCATTCGTACATACAACGATCGGGCTCAAGGCAACGTTGAACAATTTAGTATTTGCTCCGATGACAGCATTTGGAGCGAATTCGGCAATGTCACCAGTCAAGACCATGAACCAGTTGATATCGAAGTCAGACTCGACAATTACTCAGAACCAACACCAGAGTATAGATACGATACCGACGGATCCTCTTCATCACTGGAAAAGTATGAGAGCTTCAATAATAACTGCAATGAGTTTCAGCAATGCAACAATAATTGCGAAACCAAATCTATCAGCAGTCCAGTGCTTTTAAGCAAGTGGCTAGAAAGCGCTGCAAGGTTTCAGCCTAGTGAAAAGAATTACTCGTGGTGGGCGGAAACTAAAACGCGGAAGCAGGAAAAAGTGGCTATTCCCAATACCGTAAAACACGATAGAGACGAGGTAGAGGCTGCAATGGCCCTGACTACTCTAGCCACTAGTAACCTATCTACAGTATGACTGCTACATCAGCTTATAAAACTGCGTGCATGTACGTCTTCTATAATTAATAGGTATAAGGTAAACGCCGAAAAAATACAGTGGAAATTCGAAGTGACAATCCGTGTAGTTATATTATAAACTACTAGAAAAATAGTCAAGTGTCGGTTAGACCTTTTTAACGTCTTCTGATGCACCTACTAGGTATGTGGAATGCTCCAGAGTTGTTTTAGTTTAATTCACACATAGAGTTCAACCCCATTGAGTTCACCAGACATCGCGTCAGAGTTCAAAGTACGCTCATTCATTGCGCTGTTTTAAAAACATTTCTTACCCCGTACGACAGCTATATGGAGCCAGCAACCTAAGAGAGTATTTCTGAGTGGATACGACAACGAACAAACCTGAAGCAAACGGGTTTTGGGTGGTCACTGATGATAGCTGCAACATCAAATGAGTCCCCCAATCGTTGTATTTTTTTTTTGAAAATCCTTCCACTTTTGAAGCAATTTTAGAGACGTATTCAAGTCTAAATACCAAAGTCTCGAAAAAAATTATATATCACAAGAAAAGCATATAATAGATTATTATAATTGCAATCGCTAATCATATTATTATTTCGACTTAATTTTATTTCCGCATTTTTTTCGAAGGCCAGGGTTCGAATAAATTTCGAGTATTTAATAGATATTCACGCCGCCTAGAAACACCAAAACTAGGTAATGTTACGCCTCGAGCAAAAGCAAATTTACGGGCTACCTACCTTCACCTAGTCAGATGTTACGGTGTTAGTAACGATAAACCTATGCTCTCCTTTACAAGCTGCCTGGCAGGAAGCTTTAATAAAATACAAATATAGCCAACAATTTTCCATCTTATTATTTCTACGATATATTTTTGGCTTAACATCGTGAGCACATAAATGCGAGCCAATAGCCTGACGATTAGGGTTGCTAAAAATTTAAGGAAGTGAGTTAGAAAGGCGGATCTTAGGTTTTGGTCAGGACGAAGAAGAAAATTGCTACAATATTTTTTTGCACTTGCCTGTATTACTTATTCCATATCAGAAGAAAAACACCTCCTTTTTTTTAAAAAGTAACTATTCTATTCTACAATAAATTTTTGAACTATTGTTGTACTCAACATATGTATGCCAGATAAAACTGTACTATTTATTTATATGCCTGAAAAATTGAGTTTTATATATTTTAAAGTTTAAATACTTGTAGATTTGAAACTACCACTCCTGCATGAACAAAAAACATGTACAACTTGTTCTAGTCTATCCATAGTTCCAAAAACGTCTACCTAGAAAATTCCCCGACCAATTGAATCTCATAATTTCACTATGCTATTCTTGGTCAGTGGTATTGCAAAATTGATAATCACTATTATCTTGACGTGAACAAACTGTAGCACACACCACAATAGATTTTTCTGGCTTACTGATAGATTATGTATAATGTATGTTATATAATTATTATGATTGTTATATTTGAATTAACAAAATTATATCTTTGTTATTTGAAGGTACTATTTCTTAGTATAAAAATTCTGGTCTTATTATTGCTCAAGTTTGTTAGTAGTTATTACAAAGTAGGCTTAAACGAAATATGTGGGTATGTATACCTACCTACAATGTACCACTCATTTATTTTGATCTCTTAATTTTTAATTTTAATATCACTAACACCAAAGATAGCCCTAATAAAATATAATAATCATTTGAAAATGTCTTTTTATCATCAGCGAAAAATGTCTGCATTCCTGAAAGGCTAAATTGTAAATTACATTACCACAGGGCTAAATAATACAATTTGAGTTACAGATTAGAAAATGTGTTTAGTCTGTGAACTCAGCATACTGTTTCTATGTGGTGGAAAGACAAACTGAGAGTGATAGACAGAGCGTATTTATATCATAGAAAAGCAAACAAGCAGACAGATATTGTGATGATAAAAACATACCTACCAAAAACATAGCTATTACTAACCTCTCAAAAATCTACAGGAATCTCCAACCCATTTAACTAACTCCACTTCTTTCTTCTTTAGAAAGATTTAAGATATTTATTCTTATTGAACCAAGTATGCATGTGCATTGGGTGTGGTTTGTTTACAATAAATGTTTAAGATCTTAGAAGAAAGAAATGGAATTAGTAAAATAGTTCATTGATATCTCTAGATTTTCAATCAGTTGGTAATAATGGCAGATACTAATGTTCCGGTTTGGAAGGTAGAGACTAGAGATGCCAGTTATACAAGAGGCATAATAATCCAGGTTGAGGTGATGTTTTAACATCTATTAGTGACAGGAATTTTTCATCATTAGTAAACTAGTTGGCCTGCCCCATAAACTTTTTGTATCTAAATGAGTTATACATTAGAAAATTACTAATAGGACAAAAATTTGTTTACATTTTACGAGCTATGTGGTAATATTTTTCAAAGGACCCTATCTAACACAAGACCTTATATGTGGTCTCACAAAAGTTCAAATAAAATACTGGCATTTTGATAACACTGGCAATATGTATTAAGATTTTTGTAATATCTACAATTATGATGTAAAGTTACTAACATTATTTTATCCTATCTTTATTTTTCTGTACTTTGTTCTGTCTTATGGCTCGTTGAGCTATTTTGAATTTCTATATGCTTTTCAAGGTGGGACACTAGTGTCTGTTGGCTTTGATTAAGTTGTGTAACAAGACAAGAGCCTGCACTCTGCAGAACTGAGCATAGCTGGCTTCTTGCTACATCTAAACTGGGTAATTGACTGTACTCCACTAGTTCATTCTTTGACAACAGTCTGTCTTGTATGATTCCACCTGAAAACATTTTTTTCATAAATTTATATGTACCGAAAAATCTAATGCAATATAGCAAGTTGTACAATCAACATTTGTTACTGTGATAACTATTAACAAAACAACTGATAAAACTGAATTATTTTCAAGTTTCTAATAAAAATAAAGTTGCCCAGGATTAGATATGTGCCCAGTTGGTGATTGGTTTGAAACCTATCACATTGTGGGACTTAGTGTCTTTGGCTAGTAGTGTGTGTCCTGGTAGGGCCTCTGTCTACCTTTCCAAGATATGGAGAATGAAGATACTTTTAATATACATACATACAAAACTGCATTTGTGAATACAGTACAATGACAAGACATGAGTTGATCCTCTTGACTCATTTTAATATTAGTAGTGCTGGTGGAAAGGGGCTATATCCAGAAGATATGAATGCCACTTTAAGGAGTGGCTGTATGGCCCTAGTAAGATGTTTCTGTTAATAAAAAATGTGTATATATTAGTGTACACATGATAGAACTGTAGCTTCTTTATGACATAATTCTTTGTGGAGCATAATAAAAAAGATATTTCACTTCACATATTGAGAGCTAAGAAGGCAGCTTGCAGACATTTTGGACAGCAAAACGAAATCTCTAGAAAATTTGTCGACAACATAGTGTTTTTTTTTTGTGAACAGCAATAGGCAAATGTGATGTGGCAGCTTAAGTCGATGGAGAAGTTTCACTTAAATATTACAAATATAAGACAATACTAACCCATCACAACCAATTGAGGGGCCTTCTTTAAAATTTTAAACATTTTTGCAGCATTTTCTGGTTGTCCAAATATAACATTTTGTTGTGAGGTGAAAAGGTGATTTACCGCTTCATAACGAGTGCCTTTTGTAGCCATACTAACAATTTTCTTGCCGTAAGTTCTTAAATGCATATCGCTTTTTCTCAATGCAGCAAATATTGGAGTTTTCTCTTCCATACTTATAGAGTTAACATGAAGAAATACAACCATCTTTGAAGTGTTAAACCAATTAAGACATTCCTTTGCTAAAATACGTTCAAATGGATTATCTATTTCTCTTTTGGCCCATTTCTGTTTACCTTTCTCACAAAGATCTATTTCGGGGATTATGTACTTTGGTGTAACATATATTGGTTTAGATATATCAATGAGAAGCTGTCTTTCGAAATGAGGCTTTCGCGGTTTTTGAATGTTTATTTTCCCACGAAATCTTTTACATATCAAAAAAGGTACAGCTGGCTGCAATATAGCTGAAAATAAATTACTTGCATTATTTTTGTTTATATAATTACAATTCTTATTTTACCATAAATATTAGCACATTATAAATTACCTTTACTTAGGGAACTCATAGTTAAATCTTCAAAGCACTTAGCTTATTTTAACTTTGAAAATATACCTTTAATTAATCATAAATCCATAAAATTATAAAATTTGGAGAACATAACCCCCAAATTTCTCGAAATGACAGTTAGCACTTTGACAGTGAAGAGTGTGTTTGAAGAGTATCCATTTTGTAAAAGTAAAAAAAATAAAAATAAAATAAATCATAGCAAACTAACTACTTTTTTTGGAAGCAATAATTTTTTTGTAATTTTGCTATTCAATTTTTACACTAAAAGTACCTACATAATTCATTTTTACGAAATGTTGTGTAGTTGTAGCATAAAGTTTAGAAAATTCAAGATAATTTCTTCAGTCCATCACTGATTAAAAAAAGGCATAGCATTAATATCGATTCATTTACTCCAGATTGAGCTGTTTTAGCAAAGAAATCGAAAGGAATTCTATTCAATGCCAGATTAAACTGGTAAATTATTGTAAAATATAATCTTTTGGATTCAGACATTCGTGAAAAATCCAAAAATCGAATCCTGTTATTGACAACTTTTATTTATATTTGCATTACTACTGAACATCTAACTAGTTCTTGTTTACCATGTGCTTATTACTACTAACCATATTTATCCAAAGAGACGTATAATATATAGCCAAATAGCTGGCTAAGTAGCTAGCTGGTTATGTAGTTATTCAATTCTTAACACCTAGTCTAGCCTAGCTTCGATAACTTAGGTTGTGATAACATATATAAGTTACCGAAACTTCGAAAATATGAAGAACAAAAGGATTTATTTTTCTGTTTTTTTACATCTAATACAATATTACAGTTTAGATCTCTTTTTCTTTCTTTCAGTGTTTTAAATCAATATATTTAATAAAATACTTATAAAAATCTACTTAGTTACTACTTGCGAATTGTAAATTGGAGTCGTATATACTTAAAATATTGGGTACTTTTAGTTAAAGATTAATTCGATAAATCCGGTAAAATATTTTTGTTTATTATTAACTAAATGTTAACAATCGCCAAAACTATGTTCAAGAGTGCGTAAAGTGACATACTCGATAACTTTTTAGTGATTGATGATCACTGGTTAAGTTTACATCGAATTTTGGCGCCGTTGAGAGAAAAGATGGTCGAAGTTTTTTTCATAATTATTGAATTTCGTGTTTATATTGTGTGAGATTAGTCAATTTTGATGGCATTTTGTACATTTTTGTTCAGTGAAAGTGCACTGATGAAATAGTCATGAAGAATTAAAAGTATCAAGTATTTCCTCATTGCCGCCAAATCTCACTATATGAATTATGTAATCCAAGTTACCCTCTACATACGTACATACGTAGAGGGTAACTTGAATTACTTCCATTGGGACCACGCTAGCAACGCCGTGGGCAACATCTAGTAATATATAAGTTTGAATGTATGTGTAAAAAATGTGCAATGAATCAAATGGGTCATTTCTAACTCGCTAGCACTGGTGGTATGACACTGAGCATCAATTGTTCCGGGTGGGAATCCACCGCTATTTGTTAGGAGAGCCATGTGCTTGCCTATCACAAAAAAAAATTATTTTGGATTTAGAAATTTCGTTGGTTTAATGACTGTTTAAGACCGTGTGAATGAAAAACGTTTAAACGTCTGTTACACGCGGGCAATTCCTAAACAGCAGCTGGTACTTAAAATAAAAGCGGCTTTAGCATTCAGTTGGCTTCTGAATATGGAAATGTTATGAAACGAAAGAAAAAATGTTTATTTACTATTTACCAACATATTTTACCACATTGCAGTGTGCAAATATTTTTATATAAGTTAACAATTATAGATAACAATTTGTGTACTATAGCTGGATTGGTGAAAACTTGAAGAGAAACAGCATTTACTTGAAGCTTCTTTATTTCTGAGCAGAGGAGTACAATTTTCATTGATTGTTTTTCGAATGTAATTTATTTACAAAAAATGCGCGTTTTTATACAATTTCTGCGCTCGTGATACTATAATATGACTGGTTAGTCAATCAGAATACATTAAATTGACCAATCACAAGTTAGAACACAAATTTCACATAAGGTACTAGCTGTCTTACTACTCGGCCGCGGTCGCTGAGTGACCCATCCAACGGGGTTGTACCGTATGGAGAGGCACGGCCTTAAAACTTAATTTTTTAACTTTAGAAGTCGTACAGCGAGCCAGAATATTATTTTTAATGACAAAAGAAGTTACTGTTTATACAATACACTATACAATAACAATAGTTTATAAAGAGTTCTACTTACTGTACGGGTATAATTAAATTATACGATACACATGAAACTAAGACAAATAGAATACTTATTTGAAATAGATAGTTAATTTTACATTTTATACACTGTTCATAATAATGACGTGTGTCGATAGCTACTCTGTGAGTAATATTGTTCTGTGACAGCTACGTTTCAATATCGAACCATCGATATATCGCAAACATATTAGGGATAATTAGCGATATTTCTAAAATTAAAAAAAATCGATGTTTCATCGACAGCCCTATCAAATTTAGACCACAGACTACACAAAATACTACGCATTAGATTAGACCTCGTAGACTGTAGAGTATATATTGTGGATTTGACTTGACTAATTGGCAGAATGCTGATGCTTCGGTTTCGCCAAAACC
>NJDC01010145.1:0-21998 GCA_002245475.1 Calephelis virginiensis
GTTCAAATCCTGTCTGAGGCGAAATTTTTTCTTTCTTTAAAATTTATAGAAAATTCTTGTACATGTTTTATCTGTGGTGCTTACAGAAGGTACCTACAAACTTTTTATTGAGATTCAATTCCTTTTTAAAAAATGTTTAAATTTTGTCTAAAAAAATTAGAACACTTCAACTGAAAAATTAAGTTTTTTTCACCTACCCCATTTTTTTCTTTTTATAAATATGGTCACTAACACATTTTGTAAGTTCATATTTAATATAAAATGTGGGTAAGTAATCTAGTTCGCTTTAAGTAAAACTATTTTCATGTTTTATACGTATTTGATATCACGAAAAACAACATATTTTTAGAATAAATTTCATTTGAAAATTGAATATTTTGCAATGAGTTCTTCTTCTTTTCTTATTTTTGGCAAATTGCAATGAGCTAACCAGAATTTGATAATTTGAAAAAAGAATTTCATCCAATCTTCAAAAAGAATATAACGGAACGTTATTTCTTTAATCATTCTTTTCGAACGATTCAAACTTAGAAGGAAAGTTGTACTTTTGAAATTAATTAAATAAGTGAAGTAATAAGTAAAAAAGAAAAAAATCAAATGTATCTTGCGATAAAACAACTTGAAAAAAGACTGAAAGCGGTCTGTCACTGAGCGACCATATAACCATTGTTTTTAAAAGTATTGGAAATTTGATAAATAGGTAAATCATTTTCGATAAAGTTTACTTATAAATTATTAAGTACATTGTATATATTTATCATAAATTATTTAGAAATGTATAATATGATTTATAAAAATGTTATAATAATACATTTTATACGAAAACAATTTGTACTTTATGAACTCTAGTATTACAAGTATCTGCAAGTTTGCGTTAAGATATTTCCCCGCCAGCACATCCTGATAAGCAGTGTTGCCAACGCTACACACAAAAATAGCACATTGTAACTCATAAAACTTTTTTGACATAAAAGTAATGCATTTTAGTCTAATAACGTAATGTATTCATAGAATACGCAATTATTATCAAGAAATATTTTTTTAATTACATTTCTTCTCAATTGTTTCTGTTACGTGGACATTTTGGCAATATATAAACCGGATAACAAAATCACATTCTCTAAATGTGAAAAATAAGGAGCATTCTAGAGTTCATAAAGTATCATTCATTACATTTTAAAGCGGAAATAATCAATAAATCTATTATACCAAAATAAAACGTAATATCTGGCAATACTTAATGTATATAATACTATTTAGAGATACACAGTATAACAAAATGAATTAAAGTTTGTGAAGCACATAACACATAACAATTTATACAAATGTTTTATTATATTTATTATGTTATATGATAGCTAAATATTAAGTATTGTGCAAAAATATATAAGCTATGATATAGAAAACTACATTTATTTATAAGGCATATTGCAGATAATTGTTTGAATAGTATATTAGTAGCGTTAACTTGATAAAAATATAAAAGTTAAAGCAGCCATTCTCTTTACAAATAGAAAGTCAAATAAAATAACAAAATAACCTTTTGATACTGTACAGTATCTTATAGCTGAGGAGGCTTAATAATAACAATCCTTTACGTTTTTCTAAAAAAAACATAAATAAAAAAAAGTATCTAAAAACAGGATTATTTGGACAAAATAACGTAAAGCAGACCACAGAATGCATATAATTTAGTTTGTTAGTGTTCTTATATTATGAGAAAATAATAACATCGAACTTAAAAAACTAACAGTCTCCACAAATTAAGTAATTAAGTTTTATTTAAAGTTACTCGATAAAAGAAAAAAATCTGTCTTTCCAAAAGAAAATACTAACCAATCGCAAAGACGAAAACGATTTTAAATTTACAATACTATTGATTTTAAAAATGCATAGTGCCGGAATGTAAAAAACGTCTTGTATGGACTATAGCCAGTGAATTTAGCCTATTCGAACGAAAATACATAAAAACAAAATACAAACAAGGTTAATTCGTATCTAAAAATGTCACATAACATTTCTACTTTGGTGTTAGTAACTAAAAACAATAGCTTAAATCTAAAAATAATAAATATTTTTACTCCATATTCCATTGCACAAAAAATATATATACCTAAGGCTGTTTTGCGATGGCACTTTTGTAAAAATATAGCAAAATGAAAAAAACAAATTTTATTTACACTGCTTAATTTGTTTCATGTTTGTCTATGGCACTAATCAATCCTAAGGAGGTTGAATAAAAAACTGTTTTTACAATGAAATTATGTTCCTATCCACTTTGATTAAAATATAATAAAGACGGAATCTTTTTTAAATGCAATTCGAGTTTACTTATTGGAATTTATTAACTACTTGTTTCACCCAGCTTTCCTTGGAATCTTCATTCTCTATTACGTTTTGTTCATTGTTATGTAGAGTTATATTTCTTGGTATACTTGTCGAAGATATCTTTTGTTCTTTTCCGATCTCACTAACGCTTCTTTCAAATGGAGCTACTTTTGTTGTTATTGATTTAGGCTTCAATGCTGGTTTTTTAGTTTGTACCAATTTGCTTGGTTGACTTTTAGACATTTGTTCAATTTCTAGACGCCTCTCTAAAACTGATTTTGATGTTTTTGGTTGTTCTATAGATGATCTTTTATCATTTAGTTTTATTTTTCTAGTTGCCGAATCAAGGCTAGCTCTTTCAAAGCTTAGTCGTTTAAATTGAATACTACATTGTATTTTAGTTAGATCGTCCACTGTATTAGTTGGTTGTTTAGTTATTGAACTATTAGTTGCCTTTTCTTGCACTTCTATTTTATTTTTTGCTAAAGGTGGTATAGACTCAGATCGTCCAAATGTAGGCTTAGGAATAATTTTATTAATATTTCTTGAAGATAACGAATCAACAGAAGAAATTGTTTCATTTTTGTTGACGGATAAATTTCTTCTAGTCGTAACAGTCACTGTTTGTACTGAAGGAATGTTGGTAAGCTTGGGTTTTATAGGAACAGGTGGAGCTACTTTAGTTTTTATAGTTTTTTCAATACTATGAGTTGTTTCATTTTTTATTAACCGTGTGCTTACAGTTATATGTGACTGTACAGTTTTTTCAGTGGTGATTCCTGCTACAATGTTCTTTTTTACTTTGATTGAATTATTTCTCGAGATATTTCCTACTTTACTACTAATTTCTTTTGCAGGTTTATTTTGATTAGTCTCTACTACGGCGGTCTCATCTTCTTGATCCGAATAAACTGCTGAATCTCTAAATACGTCTTCATCTGTAATTTGTTCTATCTTTTCAAATGACTTTTCATAGTAATTTTCATCTGAGGAAACTTTAGTTGTATTTTTTTCGACGGCATGTACAATTGTTTGACTTGTCTTTATTTGAGATTCTTGATAAGCACTTTCACTAGAAGAAGTCACAAAGGAGGAGTTTGAAAATAAACTATCTGGCCTGACAGCATTTTTGTTTATAAGTACGTTTACTTTTTTTAGAGCATTCTTTTCACTCAATAAAGTCGTCGGATCAACGTAATCGGATTGAGCTATTCGTGCACCTAAATGTTTACTCCCTTGCATATAGATAGGGAGTTTGTGTAAACTCTGATAAGAACTATTATTCGATTTTGAAGGTGAGGATGTACTGCCTATTGAACTCGAGATATTTGTAACCATGCTCCCACTTTTATCGTAAGTTGGTCTTGCAATAGGTTTTTGGTTTATATTGTCACAGCTATGAGATAGTAATTCTAAGTTGTTTTTCTCCGTCTGACTTTCACTTAGAGTAGTATGCTCACAAACACTTCTACTAAGAGCGTCACTATTAATAGAATATACATTACCAGATGTAGTTGGACTATTATCACTAGTTGTAATAACTACTTTGATTTCGGACTTAATAGGGCTGGTATGAATATCGTCTGGGCTTTTTGAAGTCCTAGTACTGTCACATTTATGATTATCTGGTTGTTCATCTCCTATAATACTTCTAAATCGTTGCAATAAGTTCTTTGAGTAACTTCTAGGATTTAGTGCTGACCGTTTTTCACTAGTTGGACTTTTCAAATTAGACTTGGAACTATCGAAGTTTTGGTCGTTTACCTCTAGGTCGTCATTATTTTTAGGAGGTGTCCGATTTTTAAATCTACTTAACACATTTTTAAGTGAAAGCACATTATTCGCCGGCTTATAAATTTTATGTTCAGGGTGAATTATTTCATTGCTTTTAGATTTTTCTTCAATCTGCTCTGTTATTATAGCTTCGCAAGAAGACGTAGAAGAAATATTTGTATTTGTTTGTGATATGGACAAATCTTCATTCTTTGCAGCATTCAAATTAACCCTTTCAAAGTTATTTTTATAACACCTGTCTATTTCTTCCTCTAATTCTAACGTTGATTGACTAATACCCTGTTCAGATTCTTCCACTTTACATTTAGAATTTTTATTAAATTTCAATATATCTCCTTCCCCCATGTACGTTTCAACGTCATCGTAACTAATTTCACTTTGATCTGATGCAATGGTAAAAGGTCTATCAGCACTCATAACTTTTCCATCTCTATTAAGATATGTCTTACTATTACTATTGGGTTTGAATTTAAATGAACTTAAATTATTTTCTTCCTGTCCGCTTGTTATTACTTGAAAACTTCTTGGAAGTGAACCTGACTTTCTATCCCTTGAAACATTAAAATGCTCTTTTTGACGACTTAGCCATATTTCTGGTGCATTAGGACTTTGTAGTTCTGGTCCCATTGGTAAGTATTCACTAGGCAACACAGGGTCATGTATTTCTTTCTTTCGTCTACATACTTCTATTAAATTATCATACAAATTTTCATCCATTATTCCAGTCATTGGACCTGGATTCTCCATTGGGA
The DNA here is from genome assembly GCA_002245475.1 of Calephelis virginiensis. Taxonomy (NCBI): domain Eukaryota; kingdom Metazoa; phylum Arthropoda; class Insecta; order Lepidoptera; family Riodinidae; genus Calephelis; species Calephelis virginiensis. The sequence goes on from NJDC01010145.1 coordinate 4,875, forward strand.
CATAATACGTATCTTGTTTTTCTTCATTCACCTTTTCTGGCGATTGAACTGGTACATCATATATGCCGTCTTCTAAGCTTTCCTTTCTTTTGATTTCATCAAACGACAAATATACATAATCAGATTCCGGTCCACTTGTCTTGCGTATTTTTTTAAATATTTGGGAACTATTAGGGGGCGGCGGAGGTGGTGGTAAAGGTTTATTTTTAGGCGCTTCCAAATTTTGTTGGTTTGTTTTATTTTTGTGACTCAAATCGTTTAAACTTCCATCAGTGCGACTATCAACTCTTAAAGTTTCATAGATATGATCATCATCCGATCCCTCTTCAGTATCAATGTTAAATGGAATGTCAAAGTTTTCCCCCAATCCTAAATCTTCCGACAATTGCCGGCCATATTTAGGTTTAAGTTTCAACATATCGTTTTTTGTTAAAATTACTTGTTCTGGATTTGAATAAGATTTTAACAATCTCTGATGTCTTCTTTGCGCACTATTTCTTTGTTGCTGTTTCTTAATAAGTTTTTGGAAATCTCTATTTTGCATTAACAGTTGTGAAATTATTTGCTCTAAGGGTTGTTCAGCCTCCTCACAACTTTCTTGAATTTCTTCTATAATTTGTTCAACGTCTTGAGTTTTATCCTCCACTTCGGACCCCTCAGTAATGACTTTCTGTTTGTTTAAGTATTTTACTTTTTCAAGTTCATTCTTTTTAAACGAATCGGTTTTTTCTATTAGCTTTTTGTATGTTTCTTCGTCAATATCTTCATCTTTACTCAAAGTATTTGGTACACTTAAACTTGTAATTTGAGATTTACTTTTGTCAATATTAAGACTATCATTAGATTCAGATATATGGAGTATGTTCTCAGTAGATACATCAGTTGAAAAATCTGTGTAAAATTTTGTTGAACTATCAGATCCAATCCTTAAGCCTTTAGCCTTGTTTTTCTTTATTTTTGTTATTTTCTTTGGCATATTTTTTGTATTGTACATCTTTATTTCTATCGCAAGCTTTGCACATGCATTCATTTCACTTCTATTTTCAACCTCAGGATCTGACAACACAGTTCCTTCGTTAGATTTTTGTTTTCTAGTGATTTTGTTAGTTCCACAATTACGACACTCAAATTCTATTTTCTCATACCCTCTCACATCACCTCGACTTTCACTATCGCTGTCTAGAGATTTCTTTAGAACGATAGAGTTTTGTTGAAGTCCTGGTTCAGATTTTCGTCTCCATGTACCTATTTTAGATAATTTTGATCTTTGTGGGTCATCTTTAGATTTTGATCTTGAAGAATCAAATCTTCGTTTGTCGACTTCACTGCATCGGGACTTTCGAGTGTGCGATGTTCTTAATGTATTAGTAACTGCGATATTTTCTTTAATTTTGCAACATTTTAAACAAGTTCTAGGTATATTTCTTACATTTGTTAATGAGTTGTTGCCATCGTTTAATTCCTTGCTCTCTACATAGTCAATGATATTATCAGATGAATGGTAACCTCTCGTTTTATTTAAAGAACCTATAAATTCTTTAGTAAAGCTTTCTTGCGACGATTTAAAATTAGTGCACTTGCAGTTTGACTGTCTGATAATTCTTTCTTGACCACTGACGTCAATATAGTGTAGAGGTTTATCACATTCAGCGCATTTTTTATCTGTATCATCATTTTTACATGAACATTTCTCATCTTTTAATTTATCCTTCGATAGTTCAACTTCACAATCAGAACAAAGATCAATGTAACAATTATCACAAGTATAATCTACGCATTTTTCTACAGAAATCTGAGCACAATCACATTCTCTACTTGAATCTCTAGAGCGAGATGCAACGTATTTTCGATTTGCTTTTTTAAATCTGCCTCTTGCACCATTTTCGAAAGATTTTCGCCTGTCTCTTTCTAGTTTTCGCTTTTCAAGATACTCTGGTGCTGATAGTTGTTTTCTCATTGATGCTTGAGTAATAAGGTTATGCGACTTCTCAGCAAGAATGTCATCTGTAACGAAAATAAATTAAAACAGGATATATTTCTCAATTTTAAAACCTGAGTGACTTAATAATAAGAAAATATGACATGATATATGCTAGTGACGGATAGAGTTAAATATGGTTCACTTAAACTGCACGTCCGACAAATATGGTGAAATCATGACAGGTTTATAATTTTTATTTGCAACCCATGCCACCTATATAGACTATTTCGAGGATACTTTTTATATGTGATAAAATTTTGATATATTTTTAATTATTACTGTTAAGCTTTTTAATAACTAGTAGAAGGTTATTGAAATTTGGTATTATATTCATTTGAATCAATTTTGCATATGTCGAGGATTTATTTTGAAAACTTACCATCAGTCTTATTTTGTCCCAGTTCCATGACCAGCTGCCGTGCGTGGGATGGTATAACAGCGTTGTAATTTTCTAAGATAACCTGCAAACGAAAATTGCTAATAAAATATATCGTACCTTAATTTCGGAACTTCATACTATAATCTGGTGATTATAAACCAGATAAGGTTTGACGACTGTGGTTATCGGGTCAAATTGAGTTTTTAACATATCCAGGAACTTATTGAAATAGACATCCAAAGTTTTAAACATATAGGTGCAGCCGTTTAGGATGAGTCAGGTAACAAACACACACAAAGAAGAAATTTTGCGAACTCTACAGATCACTGCTGTGTATTGTTTCACAAGGTATGCAAGACGCTACCAGCTCGTACAATTACCGGAGAGCCCATTTATACAAGCATGCTATTTGTTTACTTTGGGGATCAATTATTTATGTACATTGTCTAAGAGACATTTACTTATTATTTCAGTAATAAGGTGCACTATCGTTTGTACCACAAAAAACGGAACTCATTACAGAAAATTAAAGGGTAAGTACTCACTCTCTTGAGCAGTAAGGTCCACTCTCGTTTGTGTCGTGGCGAGCGAGCTTGCAAAGTAAGTTGTGCACGAGGCGAGTCCCAGGGTATCACGTGGAACGACAGGGGAGCTCCCGCAATCGATTCCACCAACATCATGTTGTTGCACTGGAAATATACAATTCTTAAGTTATGAGAAAAGGGTCTCTACACGCCATTATATTATGTAGCAGTAATATGTAGTACATACGAATACAAATGTCAAGACAGGCAAAGATTTTGTTAAAAATTAGTTTATTATTCATGTTATAGGACCACGAACAATAACTATGACATTTCTTCAAAACATGTTTGAAAAATGACTAAGTTATTTAAATATGTATTATACATATGTCTCGTCTACACAGAGTAAGCCATTCTTTCATGGGTCAATGTATACGTTACAATAAACTTCCCGAGCATATTAAAGACCTTCCATTAAATAAATTTACAAATAAAGAGAAATTATATAAAAAAAAGGTTACTATACCATTGCTGAATGTCTATCAGTTAAGAGTGATTGGGATAAATTGCTCCTCATACTTACTCTCTTTATATAACAATGTATTTTCTTGCCGTGTTGGTCTGGTTCTTCTTTGTAGAACTCGTAACAGGCGAGCAAAGGCGAAACGGATAACTAACAGCAAGACCATTATTGCTGTACTCCAAATGGCCTGGGTAGGGATCCACCGCCTTATCTATCCCTGCCGCCATAATAAATATGTTCCGGGTCGGAGAGTAGGGTAACCGGTAGACTTGCACAATTGGCCTGACACCCCGGCCACGAGGCAGCGACGTGCCTACGACATCTATGGACATATAGGCTGCGGATATTTCTTACCATAAGAGGAGCCGAATGCTTGTCATCTTTCGTCATAAAAAAAAATAAAAAAGTAAGAAAAAAAAGACAAGCCCTCCGAGTTTTTCTTGTCGGATCTTCCGAGAGCTGCATTCCGATTCGGTGCTAAACTTTGGCATTATATACACTTGTCACAAGTTATTCGTGTATGGTTTAAGTGAAATAAACGGATTTGTATTTCTATAAATGATGTACGGTCCTAATAAACTTTAAAACCACTGACCCGATTTTGATTATATTTTGTAACTATAATAATATAAACTTTCTGTAATATAGTCCAACATGAAAAGTTATCTCAAAGGATTTTCGCAAAAATGAAACATCATTTACAAAGCGAAGCTTAAAATAAAACTCATTTTAAAAGAAAATAAATGTGATAAAGGCATTTTCAAAAAGCTTTTTTTTAACTGTGGCTAATCTTTATATATTACACTAGCTGTTTCCCGCGGCTTCACCCGCGTAGTCTATTTATTTAATATTTAGCTCTCCAACGCTACCCTTTGAAATTTAGATAAACAGTAGCCTACGTCCTTCTTCTGATTTTGAAACATTTTTCTTTGGTGCTCAGCTGCTATTAGTCTTAGCGTTACGATATATAGCATATAGCCTTCCTCGATAAATGGGCTTTCTAACACTGGAACAATTTTTCAAATCGGACCAGTAGTACCTGACCTGAGATTAGCGCGTTAAAAAAAAACCCTTTAGCTTTATAATATTAGTATACTCGTAGATTCCTTCGGCTAATCATGGTTGCCCGGCTTGTCCAGCAAGCAAACGAAATATCTAACCCCCATACTTCTTCGGAGATACAGGTATGATGGTTGTTTATTTCAAAATGTTATGTGTAGAGCACTTCAACAGTTCTTCTTCTTTCTTTAATTTTTGGCATTCGCGTTAGCATTTTGCCATAAGTCAAGTAGAATTTGTATCAAGTTAACCGATTTACCAAAATCGGGTTTCAATAATTCAATATTAGTTACAAGTCGTCAGTAAAAGTAATGTCGGATCTTGAGTCATGAGGTGGTCTCATTACTCAAGCTCATATAGTGAGATTTGGCGGCAACGAGGAAATACACGTTACGCTAAATGCAATAATTATGAAAAAATTTCGACCATCTTTTCTCTCGATGGCACCAAAACTTCCAGTACTTTAACAGTTCCTTTTCATTGGGGCTGAAACGTAGTCGTGAGGTGGATCGCTTTGATGGAGTAAACTCACCATGATATGAGACTTATACGCCAAAATCCCGTCTTCTCTGTTTTTGGTCACGAGCAGCATCTTGTCGAAGAGGAAGGCGTGACGCATTGCCTTAGCGCCGAATACTCTGCAAAGTTATTTCAAATAATGTTTAATATTTATTGTGATAAGTTTATTTAGAAGTATTCCGCGACGTATTAGTGGTTGTATAACTTGTGGCGATAAACTTATTATCGCCACAAGTTATACAACCACTATATATTTTACTACCCTCTCATAAATTGTAAAATTTAGTAAAGTTTTCCAAAATTTAGTAATCATTCATTTATTCCATCGTATAGACATAAGTCTAGGTGATAAAACATACATTTAAAATGTTCTATAACCCTCGAAAAAAACTATCCAAATTGTAGCTAAGAGCCTTCTCGATAACGTCAGCTTTCAAACGAAAAAATCCTCATTGAAAACGATCAACTCGTTTAAGAAATGTGAGGTCTCGGAGGCACACACGCACATACACACAAGCACACACACGCACGACACACACACCTTAAAACTTATAGCACTTCTTATTTTCTATCAGGGATTAAAAATTCTGCAAATTAGGAACACGATTACGATGAGAGCAGTAAGAATTTCAGTTCCTCTAACTTCTTAAAATCCGACTTGCAGATCGGTACATTCGCAGTTCATGAAATATTATTACTGTTAGTTGGGTTACACACCAGAGTTGACATAGATTCAGGCAGTGTACCCCTTCAAAGTCTCACGTTAAAACATATATATATATATATACATACATACATATCTTCACGCTAGATCCCTTATGTGGTAGGCAGAGCGTATCGAGTGCCAGATCTCACGATCCTGACAAAACTGTCTGGCTTCCTTCACATTCATTAAACTTTTCATACAAACACGCCGGTTTAGGAGAGTCTTGACACCAACCTGATAATATCGGAGTGATTTGATCGTGGAATGTCAACCCTAGTCTCCCCAGGTACCTACAGCCATCCACATTCGCAATATATATCTGCTTTGTCAGTCTTTCGTCTGTCATTCTTTCCACATGACCGAAACAGCGTGCTCCGCTGTTTCGTATTTTAACACCAACACTTTCTTTCAATCCCACTCTTTCTCGGATCTCTCTGTTATGAATGCGGTCAACCATGAGTAAAAGTCCTATCTATCACAAAACATGATAATTATTTCAGTTACACTCAGAGCTTTATAAGCCTTCAACTAACACCTTCAGCTTTAATTTTGATTGACATGTGTAAGTTTTACCCTACGCAGCTCAGTGCAATATGAGTCTTTGCCATACATCTTAAAAAAGTTCTTCACGCCCATATCCCCGAAGAGATAGGCAGAGGCACAACCAGGGCACCCACGACTAGCCGAAGACAATAAGTCCCATAATATGACAGGAGGCAAGCCTATCGCCAACCAGGCACATATCCAATCCCGAGCAACATTTTTTTTATTTAGAAAATTGGAAAAACCAAATTTTCGTTTTATTGCCCGACCCGGGATTCGAACCCGGGACCTCATGCAGTCAAGTATATCTGTGAAAGTAACTAAATTCAAAGTTATTTACCTGAATGTCCCTTCGGCACACAACTCTCCGTAAGTAGTCAAATCTGGCCCATTCCAGCCGTAAAGAAGAGACTGTATCTCCTGCGAATAAAACAGCATATTTTATATATATGAAATAACGACTTCGCTCGCGTAAAACTCACTTACAATATATTTTCACATAAGTACATAATGTTAAACATATTGCGAGATTATATGGTGACGTCATAAAGCATCAGTCTATCACAGAGGAATCTTGTAACGTTAGTAAAAACTTAGATAATGGTTATTTAAAATTGTCAACGTAGTCATGATTAGCAATGATAAATGGTTGAGACTTTGAACTGAAAAAAAAGTACCTCATATATTAGAGTAAATAAATTTTTCTTAATATATTAGATTAAATAATAAACAAGTTGTCAATAATTTTCAAAATGGCGTCACACCGCTTTCCGTTTCCAATAAGATAAAAAATACAAATCACAAGCATGATATCATGAATAATGCAAATGAAATATTATAATGTAAATCTGAATAAGAATCTGAATCCACTTTGACAACCATTTATATCGTTGCATTGCTATTAATATACTAGTGACGCTCAGTGCAACATGAGCCTTTACAGTTCATTATTTTAAATTTTGCTTGCACGTGTAATTTTTTATAAAAAAAACATGCGTTTTGTAAAAGAGTATGTCTCTACATTGTGTTTATTTATTTATTTAAGAGAATATGCCGGTGACATGTGGGAATTCTTTTGAAAAAAATTCCCGCATGTCACCGGGGGGGACAAACTGGGGGAGACATGCGGTAATGACCGTGTTAGTGCCTACTATTATTTATTTTAACATACTCCAAAAAAAGAGGAGTTTGTCGATTCGACTGTACGGTTTTTTTTTGTATGTTTGATGGCGAATACTCCGTATATACCAACTAATTGTCGGTTTGTTGGTTGATGTTATTATTTTTACACTATCCCACTATCCCACTAGTGGTTATTGAGTTATCACTACATAGTTTAAACAAAGTCGATTCCTCCCTTTCCTATATCCCTTTGTATGCTTAAATCATTAAAACTACGCAACAGATATCAATGCGGTTTTTTTAATAGATAAAGTGATTTAAGAGGAAGGTTTATATGTATATTTCATAACCGTGCGAAGCCGGGGCGGGTCGCTAGTACTTAATAAAGCATTAATTTTTCACGTATCTTGACGACCTCGACAATGATAATGTTAAATGTAGCTCAAAAACTGCTAGTAGTATGTTGATAAAATGTATGTGGGACCATTTCGGAACCGTTTGCTATCTTTCAAAAAAAGAATCATCCAATCCTATGAAAATCCAAATCCAATGAAATAGTTGGTCAGTTTGTGCAGTTTTACCGCGCTTAATTATTAGGTAACATTTAGTTTAAAATATTAGGCAATCTATTTGTTCCCTTAACACTTTATCCTAGTCAGTTTTCTTGCATTATAAAGCCGAAAAGAACCCTTAACATAAAAGCGAGAGAGAGAACTCTTAACTTATTAGCAAAAACAATCCTTAACATAAGAGTTCTTTTCTGTCTCTTTTTTTACTTCTAACATAAAAACTAGCGCCGACTATAATCTTGACTTCTCATACAATCAGATATTATGTGTATGCTCATTATGTTGTCTAACCTAAAAAATAAAGAATGCATAAAATGCAATGACATTAATGATTTTTCCAATAAGTTAATGAATTATGTAATTAAATTAATGATAATCATATATTTTTGTCTATATGTTACATGAGCTAAATTCACAAAAAAATTGCCTCTGCCAAACAGCTAGTCAAAGGCGAGCACAGCTTACATAGACCGTTACCAACTACTAATGGTCGAGTACTGTGCAACAACTTGCCCGGGTAGGAATTAACTGCCTTAGCTATTCCTGCCGCCATAGTGACTTTGTCATGTTCCGGTCCAGAGGATAGGGTATCCGGTAGATTTGCAGAATAGACCTATTCCTCGCAGCCATAGGATAGCGACGCGTCGGTAATATCTATATTTGATAAAAACCTAATATCCCAACATAATACCCCGCGCCTGTAACATCTGCGGTATTGTAGACCACAGATGTTTCCTATAATAAGAAAAGCCGTCCGCTTGTTCTCTGACCTCTCACATAAAAAAAGGTATATTACCTGGACTCGGACAGCGTGCTCATGCCGACGTTTCATATCATCGATGTGCTGGGCGATCCCTGTCATCTTGGATAAGGCGTATTCGGTCTCGTTGGACGCGCATTGCTTGACTACGTTCTGTAATTACATAATATGTATTTGAGTAAGTGTAGTTATACTCCCCAGTGTTCGGGCTCCTTTGTAGAATAGACCATCTACATTCCTTGCCAGGCAGCTCGTAAAAGGCGAGCATAGGCTCACCGTCACTAACACCGTGACATCTGACTAGGTGGTAGAGTTTAGCAGCAACTCGTCCGGATTGGTACCACCGCCTTACCTTTTCCTGCCGCCATAACGTCATGACGTGTTCTGGTACGGATTCCGGTGAATTTCTTAACATCAGGAAATCCGTTTGCTTGTTTGCCTTCCAATATCATAAAAAAAATACTACTAGAAATACAGCTTTTAGCAAACAAAACATTGACATAATGTCAAAGGTCATTCTTCAGGTTCGCCTTATTTTGTCTGAGATCTTCCCAGGCAATGCTATTGCAGCAAGTTGCCATTTGCCAGTAGCCATTCGGTTGTCAACAGGCCAGCTTATTTATTAATGTCATATCGATCTCGAAAACCCAAATTGACAACCACTTATATCGTCGCTATTCCTTTGTAAGTTGTTTAGAAGATCCTGCTTTTTTCGCTATCTTGAGACATAAAGACTCTTACAGTGTGAGCAGATTATCGAGCACAAACTGTCACAATCTTTGCAAGCTTGCATCCACATTCATTACTCTTTTCATAGAAACATGCAGTTTTAGAAGGCTACTGACACCGCCCTCGAAATTTGCTAAATCCAGACAGTTTGATCGTGGATAGTGAACCTAGATCGTTATTTAGTATAAAATCCTCATCGTTTTTTTAGGAATAGGGGGCAAACGAGTTAGCGGTTCACCTGATGGAAAGAGATTTCCACCGCCCATGAATAGCTGTACCACCAGGGGTCCCACAACTACGCTGCCGTCCTTATAAAATGAGTAAGCTCTTTGCTTGGAGGTCCCCCAATTGCAATTTTTCGGAAGACGGAAAAACTGACACGGGTAATAAATAAATAAGTATCCCTGGACAAGTTGCACAAATTTAATTTTGCCTTAAAGTAAGCAATTTATTTGCTTGTATTGTGGACTTTAGTCAACGATTTTAATATTATAGAGATACTCAAATAGTTATCAGAACAAATTAAAACACTCAGACCCAGAAAAACAGACATCTAAATTTTTCATACAAATACCTGTACTGTCGGGAATAACACCCCTGTGCCTAGCGGTTGGTTGGTGAAGTTATGCGAGTGCGCTAGCCCCTCGACCAACTAGTCTGTGAAATGGATTCTACAATATATGGTACCTTGCGAAGCTAAAAATGTCTACACCAGATGCTTGCAAGACCGTCCGTCCAGAATATTTCTCAGATATAACCAGCCAATCGACATAAAAAATAAAAATTTATCACATCAGTTACCTGTAACAACAAATGATACTTCAGTATCCTCTGAACCGGCTTCAGCAAGTACGAAGCCAGAGGAAGTGGGTGCCTTAAATCCAGTTGACGCTCTCGAAACTCCCTGGCGCTCTGTGGCTTCGAAGCCAATGCCGCCAATCTTTCCATGGTTCTGGGGTATCCAGTGCAGTAGGAAGTATACACGGAAAACCCTGTGGTGTTGTTGACAAAGCATCGCGCTATACATGTCGCGTCCAGGCGACAGCTGTTCAATTCGTTGCATAAAGATCTGGAAAGATTTAGAATTCGTCAATTATATACAAATTCTTTCAAGAATATTTAACAAACAAGGTTAAACGAGGCTTTAACCAAAGTATAAAAAAATGTTTAAACTGATTTTATAGCTAGTATCTGCCTCTTGGATGTTGCTTAAATACCTTCCTTAATATCTTGTATACGAAGAAATAACATTAAAGTGTCTGATTACAATATCATTTTTTTTACTAAAACTATAATTGTGGAAGTTTAATGTATTATCTTAATAAATATAAATTACGTGTCACGGTGTTTGTCCGCGATGGACTCCTAAATACTTTACCGATTTAAATCAAATTTGCACACCGTGTGCAGTTTGATCTAGCTTGAAAGATAGGACAACTTAGATCTCAATTTTTTGGGGCGAAACCGCGCGTAACAACTAGTTGTATATGTATACATATATTTTTTTTGGAGCTAAGAAAGACAACTAATTAATACACTTTTATTTTTTATTGAAAAGGAGAGTTAATCCCCCGTGTTGGTCCGGGCTTCTTTTGCAGAATAGACCATCTGCCTTACTGCCAGGCAGCTCGTAAAAGAGGAGTACAGGCTGACCGTCACTGACACCGTGACATCTGACTAGGTGGTACAGTTTCGCAGCGATTCATCCGGGTTGGTGCCACCGCCTTACCTATTCCTGCCGCCATAACGTGTTCTGGTTTGGAGGGTAAGGTAGCCAGTAAACTAACTTTTGCTATAAGCCTAACATCCCGACCTCAGGTTGGAAACGCACCATTACCACCTTTGGTGTATCTAGGCGGCGTGAATTTCTTACGTTAAGTTAAAGTCGTCTCTGTGGTTTTGCAGTCCGATGTTGGAATCGACTCGACTGGTCGATCTGGTTTTTGGATTGAAAAATGTTTTTTTTTTATTTCTAATGAAAAACAATTTGCCCAGTTATCCAATAGGATATGTGCCCGAGTGGCGATAGGGTTTTAATCTCGTTGTGGTACTTAGTGTCTTCAGCTAATCGTGGGTAATATGGTTGTAAATCTGCGTACGTCTTTAGGGATACGTGAAGGGAGCGTGAAAATACTTTTACTTACTTCAAAAAAATTACAATTTGGGACCTTAACTGGCAGCTAGATGATATTATAAAGAGCAACTTAGGCTACTTTTTATTCCGATCGCTCTGGAGATTTTAGTGGAAGAGCGAAAACAGTTCCATAATACAATACATATACAAAAGTGTGTTTATTTGCTTGCCCTTCTTTCAGGTCGCAACCAAGCAATGTAATATCTTGTGGAGACAGTGTGGTGGTAAAAGAGTGTGGTGGTAAAAGGCTACTTTTTTATCACGTAAAAAATCAATCTCAATGGGTTCCCGCGGGAAAGAATGCTTGAATATAACATTATCGTAAATTAAGTAATAAGAAAAAAAAGACATAAAACAGATGAAGGTTCACTAGCACTTACTCTATCATGAAGAAAAAGATATATTTTAAACTTTGATTAAAGTAAATTATAGGAAACATAATAGTTTAACGTAACATAATAGTAAAGTAACAATCAGCAGAATTAAATTTTCATAACTAGAGCAAAATGTATTGAAGATAATTCTACAAACTATATTCAGCTCACGCTTGAAATATTAACGATTCCCCGCTCCCCAATCCATTTTCCCATCCCTATTACTTGAATAGCTGTCAAATCTCCAAAGTACACATTAGCAAATAGCAGGGTATTAATTTATCAAAATAATGTAAAAACCTTTTTATACAAATTCGTAGATCTGAATTATATGCCTCAAAAACTTCACAATAAACCTCCCCTAACTGAGCTACCCTATTGGGTAACACCCGCGCTAAACAGGGACGGATTAAGATACCTTAACATTATCATATTTTCTCTCGCCTTTTCCATGTAGAATCGTTTTTTTAATACTAAACACATAGAGATTTTGACCAATGCAGCTGTTACATGACAATTTCGCAAAAGGGGTTGACAAGTTGGCGAACATTAAATACTCCCTACTTTTTCAGATTTTTTTAAATGTTCTAAATTAATGCAACGTAAAAAAATTAAAATATTAGAAAACTTTAAAATATAAATTAAATCGATACACAGTTGCAGGTTTTCCTATTGCGACCTAAAGAACAAACAGACTAGAATTCAAAAAACTATTCCGTTTCAGAAGCGTACCAGTAATAATGATAGTTCTGATCTATAGTTTTATATAAATTATCTTTAATGTACACTTTTTTACAAACTTTTGTATGTATGGATAACATAATACAAAAAAAGACATAAAATAAATAATATATAAATAAATGTATATTATAACAAAATATAAATAATAAACTTATCTCAAACAATTGGATAAGGAAAAAATATATGACATTTTACAAAATTTTATAAACTAAACGTAATAATGAAAATACATACATAATAATACATACACAATAAGTATATACCTACATATTAATTTAAAAAATACAAAATAAACTATAAACAAGTAAAAAATATTTGCCAATACTGTCCTGTCTAAGTCTTACGATATTTTATTTCAAACAGCGGTACAAATAGACAGACCCCACATGTCGAAAAGCAGAAATAGGAGCGTCTGTCCGTTGCATTTGTCATATTACATTGGATAATGTTAGGGGGGCTGCTTAGTAATTTATACCTTCTCAATATGGCTAAAAATGAAGTACCTACTCTGTTTTTTTTTTATTATCGTCTGTTATTTATAAATCAAATTGCAAACCGGCAGGTGGACCCTGTTGATTATTCATTTCATGGTCACTAAAGAAGATCTGGTGTGCCATCCTGTGGTTGAGGTCTTAAGTTTTTGATCTCAGTTTACTGGCTTCTACAACCAAACCGAGATACGACAAAGACAATGATGGTATGGTAGTTGGGATATGATAAGCATTGGTACGAGTATGAAATAATCGTTGCACAGAACAGCTTAGTCTGACTGACTGAATTAGGGCAATATTTATGATCTATAAAGTAAGTATATTTTTGCCTATCTCCCCGAAAAGGTAGGCAGAGGTTACAGGATACTCACGATTATTCAAAGGTTCGACAATATGATAGATGGCAAAACTATCTTTAAATTGGTATTTATCCAATCCCGGGCAACGTTGTTTTTAAAAAAAAAACACATTTCGAGTTGTCCGACTCGAAGCGAGTCCGGGACTTTATTTACCGGACCTCTAGAAACCTGAAGCAATTTTAAAGTAGGGGACTATAAGGTCACATCTACAATTAGGTATTACAACTATTTTACCAACTATTACTGACCTATTAAAATCGTAAATATCTTCAATGTTGTTGAAAAGCTCTGATAGTTCCTCTTCAGAAAACGTCACTTCCCGTTTCCAGACATGAAGGTAGCCCTGGAACAATAAGAATATAAACAGTTACTAATTTTTGTAAAAAGTGAAACCAGTAGGATCAAATCCTATTAAATTCATGTAGTTTAAATGTTTAATTAAAATTTAAAAGATTGCTACCTTTTGCCGAGTGGAAATTTTTTTAAGCAAAGTTCTTAATTATGACCGTGTTATTTCTCTGACACATACTTATTACATCAAAATTAAATTCATGTAGTGTACATGTTTTTTTAAAGTTAAAAAAATTCTACCTTTTGTAGAGTCGAGATTTTTTAAGCAATGTTCTTAATGGTGACCGTGTTACTTCTCTGACACATACTTATAACATCGAAATAAAATTCATGTAGTATACATTTTTTATGAAAATATTGCTATTAGTGCAGTCGAATTTTTTTAAACAATGGTCTAAACGGTGACTTTATACTTCTCTGACATACACTTATTACACCAAACACCAGGTAATATTCCATAAACCTTGACTGTTCGGATATTCCATGAACAATAAGCCATGGTTGATAACACAGTCATGGCAATTGACCTCAAAGGATTTTACAACCACTCATAAGTGCAAAATTTATGACGCAGCAGTGTTTTGTTCTTCACAAGGTAATTTCGTTTTGAGTTTAAGCCCTGAGTGATAAGGTTTTATTTTGTATGTGATGTAAACTCAAATTTAGCTTAGGAGCCCTTTACATAGTCCTATTTCTTGTCATAATGTTTTTATGCCTTTTATAAGGGTGTGGACAACTTAACTTATAAACGTTATTTATAACTATGCCGAAATCGAATAATTGAAGCGAAACTTCTTTAGAATCGTTGTGATTTCAAAACGATTGCAACGGAAAAAACAACAGGCAAGAGACACAAATATATATTCATCTCATTATTTTGCAGGTAAGAGACACAAATATATATTCATCTCATTCTTTTGTCGATTTACTGATTCACACACGATAGAAGTTTCACTTCTATCGTGTGATAGAAGTTTCACTTCTATCGTGTGTGAATCGCACACACACCTTTTTTGAATATGGTTGCGAATTGTCGACATATGTCGTAGTTTCTCCGTGTTAAAAGTATATTCACGCCCATATCCTCTAAGAGGTAGGCAGAGGTACAACCAGGGTGGCAAGCCTATCGCCAACCGGGCACATGTCCAATCAATCAATCCCCGTGTTTATCCGGGTATTCTATGTAGAATTTGCCATGTGCAGCTCGTAAGAAGTGAGCAAAAATATAAATGGGTCATCACCAGCAAGACCACAACTGGTAGAATGCCGCCTATTCCTGACGTCATTATGACATTGCATTGCCATGTTCCTGTTCCGAGGGTAGGGTAACCGGTAGACTTGCACGATTGGTCCAACACGCCGGACTTACCATCAGGAGAGCCGTGTACTCGTTCGCTGTATAACAACATATAATGATAAATATGTGGATGGCCGAGCTTTGCTCGGTATTTTTTTCCTAGCTAGATCGATTTATCGCCCCCGAAACCCCCTATATACTAAATTTCATGAAAATCGTTGGAGCCGATTCCGAGATTCCAATTATATATATACAGGAAACAAGAATTGCTCATTTAAAGGTATAAATTAAAAAGTCAAATGATTTTGGGAATCCATACCCTAATATGAGTGTAGTTCTTTCATTACATCAAAGGCTGTTTGTTTGTTCGTGTTTTTTTTACACCATAACGGAACGACGTTATGTAATTTTTTTGAGTGTGAAGACAGTAAGCAATTTTTTCTGAATGTCTAAACGGGTACCCGCGGGAAAAAAGAATTGCTTTATTACGTGGGTGTATCCGCAGGCAACATCTAGTCTTTACTTACGTGAAAATAATTTTATTGCCTGCTTTTTATGCTTACATGGTTAAGTATGACATTTTGCTGTATTAAAATTCGTATCGAAAGTACACAAAACTAATATCTATATACAAATTACAATATGTATGACAAATAGTTTAAGATTTCAATGTCGAATTTCGACGAAATAGTGCAGTAGTAAATTCACAAAATACTAGAGATATTGCGGAAAAAAATTTTAGGCATTACCAAACAAGTTCATGGCTTTAGCTTACTACGAAAAAAAACACTGAGCTCGAATCGAATAAAGGATTATATAATCGAATAAAGATTCCCCGTATTGGTCCTTTGCAGATGAGAGCATCTGCCTTCCTGCCAGGCAGCTCGTAAAGGCGAGCACAGGCTTACCGTCACTAACACCGTAACAACTGACTAGGTGGTGGAGTTTCGCTGCGACTTACCCGGATTGGTACCACCGCCTTACCTATTCCTGCCGCCATAACGTCATGACGTGTTCCGGTTCGGAGGGTTACCTAAAGCCGGTAAACTTACTTTTGCTCGAGGCCTAACATCCCGGCCTCAGGTTGGCAACGCACATTACCACATTTGGTGTTCCTAGGTGGTGAGATGTGTGTCTTTCAATGGTTATTATAACGGATTACGGTTCGTTGATTATAGGAACCAGGCTTTAGTCGATAACTTTTATTCAAAATTTGACTTAATGATGGATTAAATGTTAAATGTTAATTGACATCTCTGAGTACGTTATAACTGTATTTGTGCCCGAGTATGAAAGCGCCAGAGTATGAAATAATTCGCATTTAAAAATGCTGCTCGCATTGTACGTGTAGAATATATCAATATCCGATGGTGGTTGTAGTATTAACTTATTTAAATGTTTGTAAAAAATCCAATGAAATGTCAAAAATATAATTATTATTTATTAAATTCGAGTTGGTCTAGGCTCCTTTGAAGACCATCCACATTCTTGCCAGGCAGCTCGTAAAGGGCCGTCACTAGCATCGTGACATCTGACTAGGTGATAAGAGTTTCGCAGCGACTCTTAACGGATTGGTTGGAACTTGGAACCACCGCCTTACCTATTTCTTCCGCCATAACGTCAGTGCTTGCTGTTGACTTGTTCCGGTTCGGAGGATAATGTAGCCGATATACTTACTTTTGCTCGAGGCCTATCGGCAACGCACCATTAGCAACTTTGGTGTCTCTAGGCGGCGTCAATTTCTTACCATTATGAAATTCGCCTGCTGAAAGCAAACCTTCCAATATCATAAAAAATTGTATAAAACGTGCCACGCAGTATAGGTGCGTTACATCTATCTATCCTATTATTTCATAGTAAAGGAGCCAGCTAATAATAGTATACGGAATGTCTAACAAGAAATAACTTTAGCTCGCCGCCGGCCGCAAACAAGCTAGAATAGATCAATAAAAGGATGACAAGC
>NJDC01010146.1:10838-30813 GCA_002245475.1 Calephelis virginiensis
TTGATTAAATTGATAACGACCTATATTTTTAATGCTAGGCTATAATTTCACATTTATGTTTATGATACACATGACTCAAACACCTTATTTTCAAATGAAAATAACACCTTAAATGATAATTAAGTGATTGTTGAATAGTTCAATCTTTTGTATTTCTCATACCTTGAAAATCTCTGGATATATTGGAAGCTGTAAATATTTCCTAGCCATCACAAGGTGCAGGACATTTCACGAGGCCATAACTCAAAGAATGAAGACGTTTTACCGGATCTTTATCGAAAATTTCTTTTGTACAGGATCCATAAACATGCTGCTGTTGACACAATCCATTCTATCTTTACAAAATAGTGATCCTTTTTATAGATTAAGATTAGGAAGCAATGTTTCTTAACCAACGCTAAAAAGAGAGTTCAAAATTCTACTTATTTTTAGTCTTTAGTACCTCGAATAGCAAAAAATAACTACGTTAAAAAAACCGACTTCAAAACTAAAAAGTAGAAAATAACAAGGATTTAATATTATTTATATACTACTTGTTAGGTATGTAAATGTGCTGTTTACTAATAACATTGAAGTTGGGGCTTAGCCTTAAACTAATAATTATATTATAAGTAAGAATGAAATTGGCTTGGCACCGACTTCAAACCTATTAGTAAACAGCACATATAAATAATAGGTAGTATATAATTAATAGGAAATCTTTACTATTTTTCACTTTTAAGTTTTGAAGTCTGTTTTTTTAAAGTAGTTATTTTTATTTAATACTTTTCAGTTTATAGCTGATATGATTTAATTTAATAATCTTATAAGTAAATATCTTTATACCTTACCTTATAAGTAAATATGCTGAATGCGGATGTGTCTGTAATCTTGTCACTAAGTCACCTAAGTGGATCAAATTTACTTGAGAGATTTGATTTAATTTGGTAAAAACATAAGTCAGCATAGGTGAAAATAGATAAAAAATGCTCATAAAAGAAAAACTAATGAGCCTAACTGAATCTAATTTTATGGGACCAATTCAAAACTATTCCGCATCATACAAAAAAAGAATTACGTAAATCGGTTCAGAAATCTGGGAGAAATCGGTGTAGGTACTTTTATAAAAAATATACTGGCTGAATTGAGAACCTTCTCGTTTTTTTGAAATTTGAACTCGGTTAAAAACAGAAATCATGAAGGATAGCTTCGTTGTCCGTCCGGTTGTCAAGATGCTTTTTCTCAAAAACCCGTGGAGGTATCGAATACTCAAATCTACTGTTTCGTGGAGCTGGGAATTTTTTTTGCAAAGAAACACATATATTTCGGCAAATTTTTGAAACTTGCAAACAATCAAAACCTATAGTTTACCCGTTGATTCGTCAACTCAGCACCTTAAAATTTGGTACAAAGCAACTTCTTGTAGCACAGATAAAGTTTAAATTGCGAAAACCGTCAACTTTTAGTACTTAACATCTATATATTTAAAAATCAATGCCACTTTTCGTTGTAATTTTATAAATAAAAAAAGAAAGAGCTCACCCATCCAAACCAAATATTTAGGCCTTGTTTGGACTATTTAGGGGATGGTTTATGTGAAGTTTACATAAAATCGGTGGAACGGTTCATCATTTATTTCATTTTTTGTAGCAAATTAATTAAATACATAGCGGATCATTTTGTTAATGGGTATTTTTCAGTTAAATTGAAACTTTTTTCAGACGGGGATTGTGCTGTCATATTGAAACTTTTTTCTGTTGTTATTTCCTTTTTTTAACTTTCCACAACATCAGCGCATAATGCAGTAATTCGGAAAAATACAAGTGAGTTGCCTATGTGGTCTAGCGTTCCGGCGTCGGGTTGACTTTGTGAGGTCCCGGGTTTGAACCCCGGATCGAGCAACGAAAAATTTAGGAAATATATAGTTTTAATTTTCTTATAAACATACCCTGCATTCGATATATGAGCCTGGATGGCGATAGGCTTGCCACCTATCACATTGTGGGACTTACATTCTTTAATTAGTCGCGGATGCCCTGGTTGAATGCGAAATACTTTTATTAATGTTTAACATCTATAGTGTTTATATGTGAAGATAGCCTTTTACCATCAGAAAACGCCTGGTTGTTAATAACATAAAAAAGTGCAAAACAAAAGCGAATCACCCGAGAACAGTACCAAATTAACAGGAACGTACTTGTCTCCCCCGCCAGTCTGGCCCTCCACTCAGAATGGTTACGCAAGGGTTGTAAACTAAAAAAACGCTTAAAGAAATAATTGGACTCGCAAAAAGCATGTCTCGTTAACACTATTTTTATAATTACATGAGTATACACATTTTAAGTAGCACTTGGACTATTCCTACATTTATTTACGTTTTTTGAATTTAAGACAGTCGACATAAAAAATAAATTATTGGTTTATAGTGATTGGTTTTTCATCGTGTTGGTACGGGCTCTTTGGGAGACTAGACCATCTGCCTTGCAGCTCGTAAAAGGCGAGTATAGGCTTACCGTGACTAACACCGTGACATCTGACTAGGTGGTAGAGTTTCGCAGAGACGCGTCCGGATTGGTACCACCGCCTTACCTATTCCTGCCGCCGTGATACCATCACTGCCTTAGATATTTTTGCAGCATAACAGAAGCGCTTGCCAGTAAACTTGCTTTTGCTCGTTGCCTAACATCCCGGCCTCAGGTTGGCAACGCACCGTTACCATATTTGATGTCTCAAGGTGGTATTAATTTCTTACCATCCAATATATTTATGTATTAATATAATTTTAGGTATTTATAAGTAATACTAGTGGACGCCCGTTAGTCGAAATTCGACCATAATAAATTTTAATATCTTGTTGATAAGAACTCCATCTTAATTTTTAAGACCAACTACTTTGTTTCCAAACTTTTTAGTGCGCCATTTGTGATCTTTTATCGTTGTCATCAATATATTTGTTTGTGTGTGTCAAATGCATAGTAGTGTGGGTAATGTTTTATTTATTGATTTAATGTACTTTATCAAGCATTATTGTTGAAAAATATTTGCGTTCTGCACTTCTCCTACACATAAACTATAAGTGTGCCAAATTGTATGCACCTGTGTCCTTGCAATTTTCGTTAAAAGGTGTCCAAAGTTTTGGCATCATGTAATAATATATAGATAATATGCTTTTTGAACTGTTATTCTAATAACCCGCTTGTATTTAGAGAAATATATTTCTTAAACTATTTATTACATTTCAATACGAAACGGAATTTTATTTACTAACAAACAGAACTCTCAAACGTCTACAGTAATTACATGATTTATTCATAAATGAACTTTAAAATCTAGGAAATAGGTTTGAAATTCAAATACCAACTAGCAGTCGCATCTTCGAGAGTACCAGCATAATGCGTCGCTTTGGCCCGGAATAAACTCCCAAAGAGTGAGTGGACCTCGAAATTCTGCAAGCAAGACTTTGATTGGATCCATGCCTTATACTTATCTAGTTGGAAAAACAAATCTTTAAGCATTTTACTGCTGGAGAATTGTAATTGGATGCTTAGGATAAACCGTGCACTATAATTGTCCTGCATTGTAAGGCACGTAATTTTTATTACAACAAATTCACATTGTAGTTGTATTTTTAGTGCATTATTTTTTGTGTATTTTTTTGCACATTCTATTCGACTGTCTATAGTCTCGTCACTTTTATAGCAGAGTCTGGTATCACATTTGTAACTGGTAACTTAACTAATTTTAAGTTATTGCTATATTCTTTCAACAAAATCAATAGAAAGAGACAAAACATTTTTCGTGTTATCAGATTATTCTGTCTGTTTTATCTGATCTTCGGAATTTTCGGAAAATTATTAAAATATCACAATATAACATGTCCGGACGTCTAAAATGTTTAATCTCTTTTGGTTTCATTTAATTTGAAAAGGATAGCATGCATTTAAAACAAGCTTAGATTGTGCACAGCAGAATCTCCACGAATGTGTTAATGACGTACAGAAGACTCACTGATATACAAAACGCAAGCAAATTTGAATTATGAGACGTATAGCAAAAGCTAAAATACACTGAGCAAGTTAACCCGATTTACTTGGAAACTCAAGCATGTGGATAAAAACTGAAAGATAAGATGTCGATTGAAGGCTGCAAACATGTGAGTGTAGCTGAAATTATATCACGTAGTAATGTTAGTTATTTTTTTACTACAGGCTTGACGCGAGAGTCTTACTAGATGTACGCCTATATCTACATAAACAATAGAGTAAAATCCACATTGTAAATGTGCGTTGCTAGACTGAGGCTATTGTATTAAGTTCTTGCATAGGTCACTGGCTTCATCGCTTCCAACTAAATACCAGCATTGACTCTGTGATAGCTTATCTTCCAGTTAAAATACTTTTCGAATAACTGTTGTAAGTATTTATACACTTTATTTAAAAAAATCTGATACTTAAGCTGGTGAACGATTTCAACTTTTCAGAAAGTATCTTCCCTCCCATAACCTTGAATACATACATCTCGCACAAGTACAACTAACACCTACAATGAAGACACGTATTCGATCCCGGACAAAGTTGTTTTTATCGTAAAATTGAAAAGTCACAATTTCTTAATGTGGTCCGACGCGGAGATTGAACCCGACACCTAACGGAGTTAAGTCCAACACCAGACCGCAACCGGACATAAAATCGAACTTTTTACAACATGATTAGGACTTTATAACTAAAAATAAAGAAAAGCATGCATACACTTCTTCACTCCAAGTCCTTTATGGGGTAGGTAGGGGTAGTCTCCGAAACCGGCGTGTTTGTATGAAAAGGGTAATGAATGTGAAGGAAGCTCGACAGGTTCGTCAGGATCATGAGGTCTGGCACTCGATACTCTCTGCCCACCCTGTAAGGGACCTGGCGTGAAGATATGTATGTATGTCTGTAAACTAATAAGATTTAATAGAAATCAATAACTAGTTTATTTACACAAAAAATTCGCGCGACAAGCTTTTATGGTCATATAAGTTGTGTATAATGAGGTTTGAAGTTCATAGTTAATATTTAAAAAAAATATTTTCTTCTTTTTAGAGCCTTGGAATAAAAGCTTTTTGTAAAAATATTTTTTGTTTCTAATTTGTTTAGTAAGTAGCTCAAAAATAGAATTTCATGTTTCTTACTTAAAAAATGGCGGTCTTCCATATAAACTTTCAACCCCTATTTCAATCCCTGTGGGGTGGAATTTCCGAAGTTCCGTCCTTAGTCCTTAGTTTACTTAATAAAATTACCCTGTTCACCAAATTTCATGGCCGTAACTTTAACAGTTTTGGCTTGGCGATGATGTATCAGTCAGTCAGAACATGTTATTTTATAAGAGTAGATAATAATACTTAGGGAAGGGATTCGCAGCCTTACATATTCCTGTCCCTACAATAACCCCGTATTGGTCCGGGCTCGTTTGCAGAATAAACCATCTGTCTGTCTTGCCAGGCAGCTCGTAAAAGGCGAGCATAGGCTTATCGCTAACACCGTGACATCTGACTATGTGGTAAAGTTTCGCAGCGACTCGCCCGGATTGGTACCACCGCCTTACCTTTTCCTGCCGCCGTAACGTCATGACGTGTTCCGGTGCGAAGGGTAAGGTAGCCGGTAAACTTACTTTTGCTCGAGGCCTAACATCCTGACCTCAGGTTGGCAACTTACCATTACCATCTTTGGTGTCTCTAGGCGACGTGAATTTCTTACTATCAGGAAATCCGTCTGCTTGTTTGCCTTCCAATGACATAAAAAAAACAGCGTCATGTTTCGTGGGCTTGTCCATTAGGCCAAATTTCCTCCTTCTTCTCAGCTACAGGACAGCGTCCCGCCTATAACTTATTTGGTACCCATAGGCCACGGTTGCCTCTGACCAGCAGGAGAGCCGCATACATGTTCACTATATATTGCATGGCATAAACCTATTCATAGCTTTCTATGAAATGCAAATTCCACTTTCGTAGCAAGCATTTCTACATGTACTCTGTCAGCCAATATTTAATAATGTTCTACCTTATACTCTAAATAAGGCACATCATATTCTGCTCGCAAGTTGGCACTACTTCCAAACTGCATGGTTAAATAGCGCCACATATTACCAACTGGTATTTCCATAATATCCTTTGAACATGTTACTTTTGGAATGTATTTTATGAATCGGATGACGGTTGACCCTCATGGTAGTGAGGGTGGATTACCAGCTACAAAAACGAAAGAATTTTCAGTGCAGTTATTGTTCGTCGAGAGGTTGGTAAACATAAATCATTTATTCAAATATCCGTGTGATTCGGGCAAAATTAAGTAATAGTACCAACTTATAGAATACTCCTTTTGCTAACAAAACTCGCCGTTGTTCTGTTGTGTAACACACCAGATAAACGGGCGCATAAGTTTTATTGAAAAAAAGGATCTTCACGCCCATATCCCCGAAGAGGTAGGCAGAAGCACAACCGAAACACAATCCACGACTAGCTGAAAGTTTAAGAACAAAAAGTTACACAGCTCTGCTGGATAAAGCTGCTGAAATATTGATATAAAATAGCCTAGAAAATAACATCGCGACTACACTCGCTGACCTCTTAGTTATAAAAATTGCCAGTAATTCTAGTACTAGTATCTTATATCGCAAACTTCTATGGATACATACAGCCTCTGTGGTCTAGTTCAGTATTAAAGTAAACATAATGAGGTTCTAGGTTCGATTCCTCAGTGAAGGCAACTCAAAATGTGTTTTTTTTTATAAAAACAACGTAACTGTCCGGTTGACGATAAGTTTACCACCTCTTACTATGTATGAAAGCAGAATCATCTAACCGTGAGTATCGTGGATGTATCTCTGTATACCATTTTTAGGAAATACAGACCTAAAGACACTTTTTAAATATGTATGGGCGGTGGCGACCATTTCCATCAGATATTTCATGTATATTGTAGGTGTACCAAACAAAATCTTATAAAAAGGAAACATATCATAGGTCGCCCGTCAGGGCTGCGCAAAGCGTGTTCAACTGGCCAAGTAAATTTTCCATCAGTTAGGTCTTCACAGAAGTTGGAATCACCTACCTACACCCTAGTAGTCAGTACAACCAGGCCACCCACGACTAGCCTTAAACACTAAGTCTTATAATGTGATAGGTGGCACCTATCGCCAACCGGGCACATATCCAATCCCGGCTACGTTATTTTTATTAGAAAATCGATAACACATATTTTCTTTACGTTGCCCGACCTGAGAATCGAATCTGGGACCTCATGCAGACAAGTCAAACATAGGACTGCTAAACCACAGAAGCCATCAAATTATATATTTTAACATCACAACATAGGTATGTCATTTAAAAAACTAATTTTCGTAAAATAAACACACTTATTTTAGAAGAAATACAAAATGTCGTCTTTCAAGTTCTCGGAAGCATATATTTTAAGATAAAATCATTTCCTCAGCTCTACCAAGGAACACGTCGCTCGTGAGAAATTAAACCGCGAATGTTGTTTGAACAGTGGCAAACTTTATTGTCACCAACATTGTCGGTGGCTTTTGTTATTTAATGATAAAATATTACGTTTACCTCCATTTTGTTTACGTACCACATCAAAGCTTTAATATAGGGTGGCTGGGAAAATACTATGGTATATTGGGTTTATTTGGTATTGACAGACATTTTCATATAATAATTTCATATAAGTACTTGATGTGAAGCAGGGTTCAGCTGCAAAGGTATTACAGCTTTTAGCTCTTCTACGAAAACGCGCCAAGATATGGGGATAAAAAATAGTCTAAATATATATAATACCACAAAAAATCTCACATAGACGAACCATTGATTGAAAATTAACTGATTTTTTTATGATGTTGGAAAGCAAACAAGCAGACGGATTTCCTGATGGTAAGAAATTCACGCCACCTAGAGACACCAAAGGTGGTGATGGTGGTAAAGCCAACCTGAGACCGTGATGTTAGGCCTTGAGCAAAAACTAACTTTACCGACTACCTTATTCTCCGAACTGGAACACGTCAACAGCAGGCACTGACGTTATGACGACAGGAATAGTGAGGCGGTGATCAATCTGAGCAGGTCGCTGCGAAACTCTACCATCTAGTCAGATGTCGTGGTGCTAGTGGCGGTAAGGTAAGGGAACTATTTTTTTTGTTATTTTTTTAGGTTGATTTGCCCCTTTCTGTGGCCGGCTAAGACCTTTAGGCCATGCTGCCACGTATTCCGTATTAAATAATTCTTATACAGTTATATTATTAGTCACTATTTACAAAGTCATGTCAGGGTCCTGAGTAAAGCGGTGGTCACTTTACACAAGTTCACTTTGGGAGATTTGGCGGCAGCGAGAAAATTCACGATACACTTTTTTTCATGATTATTTCATTTGTGTGCTTTCACTGAACAAAATTAAACTGATTCCCACCTAAATTAGCTAATTTCACTCATAATTTACACCAAAAGCGTAAAAATTACGACCATCTTCATTCACGATAGCACCAAAACTCCTAGTTCTTTTTTATTTGTTGCATCTTCAGAATGTCACATTTAAAATGGTATTGAAACATTCGGTACAACCAAAGAGGTTTTATTACTAATAATACATTCCAAATACGAAAATACTTTTGCCCCGACCTATTAAGTATTACAAATTTAGATTAATTAAGGTATTTGAACTACAATGATTCATGGTAAAGATAAAACAAATGTTTACATTTCATATTTTCCATCGTCAGCGCTTGATAAAACTTGCAAATATACATAGCTTTAAATGAAGAAACGCTTGTTCTGATTAACGTATTACTTATAATTCATTATTTTTTAAATAGCCTACCGGTTTCACTCCTAACAGCATCATCAGAGATAGAACTTAAACCTTTCTGTTTCTTCATTTAAAATATGAATAAAATAACTTCAGATATTTGAATATAGCGTTTACTGGTACATATACTATAAAGCTTAAAATTAAAGTGTTCCGATTTCGAAGGTAAAGAAACCGATTTTTGTACCAAAAATATTAACATCCCAGTTTGAAGCTAGTAGCAATAGCATTTTTGGTGTTCCGGTTTGGAGGATAACTCAGGTTGGCAACGAACCATTACCACCTTTTGTATCTTTAAGCGGCGTGAATTTCTTACCATCAGGAAATCCGTCTGCTTGTTTGCCTTCCAATATCATAAAAAGTAATATCCCAGTTTGAGGGTGGTAGCAATAACATTTTTGGTGTAGACTATGAGTATTTTTCGCAAGAACAGAAGAAGATGTTTTTCCAAAAGAAGAGTGAGTAATGCCAATGAACCCGTCGATTTAAATATGACCTGTTTTAATCTGAAGCAGTTTTTTTTTTGGATATTTGTTGTATCATCTTGTATAATATGCACATTTGGAACATATAAAGTCTTAATACGGAAGATATAAAAAAGACACGCAAAGAGGCACCAGCTAGGAACTTTATTCATAAGATAAAATTTAATTCGGTAAGCTGATATTGATCGGCAGCGATCTCTGATTAAATCCGTCTGAAATTTTTAAAACCTTTGTTTTTTGTTACGTAGAGAAAATCAATGCAGGTTTTTCTCTTGAGTTGCGTGAATAAAACCCAAAATATATTTTAAATTGAAGATAATTTCACTAATGGACTTCTTAAATAATAAATCTACACTCGGTGTTTTTAAGTAAAAAGAGATTTTCTAACATTTCCCTTCAAAACCTTACTTTTTTATTAACACCCAACTTAAAAGATTGACGTGTGTGTATATGTGGCATCATAACTTCTAAACAAATTTACTGATAAAGTTGGTATTAACTTAGCTTAGCTACATCACGGATAAAGTTTTTCAGGTCCTTTGTTTTTTTTTTAATTTTACGACTATTACAAAAATTACCCTCCTATTGCAGCTGGATATTTTAAAAATGAGAAGACGCCATGAATGTCAAAGTTGCTTTTTCCAAACTAAAACTGAAAGCTTTGAAGACTGTTGTAAGAGTTTATTAAACTATTAAAAAAAAGTATCTTCACGCCCATATCCCCGAAGTAGTAGGCAGAGGTACAACCAAGGCACCCACGACTAGACGAAGACACTGTGTGATAGGTGGCAAGCCTATCGCCAACCGGGCACATTTCCAATCCCGACCAACATGTTTTTATTAGAAAATTGGAAAAATCCAATTTTCTTGTGTTGGCCGACCCGGGATTCGAACCCGAGACCTCAGTCAAGTCCAACACCCGGACCGCTAGACCACAGAGGCGATATATTATACATATATATGTTTATAAATTATTATATATATATTTTAAACTATTAAATTATTACAATCGAGTCAAAGTAAGATTTTACCACCTATCCTAATCTGCCATTCCCCATATTTGCAACTTCATCCTATGAAATCTTTCAATCCTTTCAGAAGTTTCCTAGTCTATGTTTTGATTTGAATATATTTCAATTTAAATAAGGAACACAGTAAAAAGATTAATGGACCTCTTAAATAATAAATCAACTACATCCGCAACATTTTACGTAAACGGTTTCTCAAACCTTTGACTCCGTTAACCTCCTTAACTTTCACGAGGCCTCTCCTTAAATTTTTCATTCAAGAGTACATTCATAACAAACCATATTACTAGAGAAAAGGTACTTGTATTTGACGAGACTCTGGTCAACAGCCAAGGTTTTAGAATTCAAACACGAATCATATTCTGTCATACAAAAATTATCTTAATGAAAACATAAATTATGAGTTTTTGTACTGAAAACAGATACTTCTTTTACTTACTTACTAGTAGGTAGGTACACTAGTTACTATAGTGAAAAAGCTACAAGACTTTGGTAGGTATCTTCACGCACGTCTTTACGAATCGATATGTAGAGGTACCGCCAGGGTATCCAAGCTAAATACCTACTACTGTTACCCTAAAACATTGTTTTTTTTAACTCGATAAAACTATTTATGTATTACATAGGCTGGTGTTCTTATGTTATCACTGAATATTACTACTGCTAATAAATATTGTGGATACATTCCAGAATAATTTCTGTGTTACATGTGTGCTAAAGGAATTGTACTCGTAGTAATGCTATACTAAGCTAAATAGGCACACACATTTTTATAACACGTCATCTTTAGACATTGTCTTGAATACTTATGCATTGCGTTATAAATATAATGTATATATATTAATGTATATATATACATTAAATCAGTAATAGTGTGTTTCAGTACTAAGCCTCTTTTTTAAGAAGCATTGATACTCTTAAAAGATTGTCACAGATGGCGCATACCACGACAAACACTACAAAATTTTACTTTATCAAACAAATTGTAATATGCTTGTCAGCCCTGGAGGTTCATAATAGTTTGAGAAACACTGAGTCGAAGAGAAATTGCGGACACAGAAACGCTCGCCACGCTTTGTAACTTTTAGCACTTACGTTCACTATGCATTGTATACACTTCAGAAAATGTTGTGGTGACATATATGGAAGTTGTTTCATTGTTGATAAACTTTAAAATTTACCACATTTATCAAAGGGAATGCTCAGAGGAAGTATTTGATTTTATATCACAAGCTGAATTTTACGACAGACATTTCGCGACAGAGCTCTCCAACTTGATAGGTACCAGAGAATTATCTATTGAGCAGTTCCGAAGGCCCATACCTCGTATAACACCTTTTCAGAATTTTAATTTATTATCATCTCAAATGGGGGAACCTTTGGGAGGGTCCTTATTCCTAAAAGATGTTTGGATGTGCGTGGTCGGCGTTGGTCGCTTACTATCTAGTGGCTGATTCGCCCGCCACCCTCCTTTCTATAATAAAAAAAACACTTAAATAAGATGTTACCTTTATAAAATACTAGCGGACCGCCCCGGCTTCACACGGTTATGAAATATACATATAAACCGTCCTCTTTAATTACTTTATGTATCAAAAAAACCGCATTAAAATCCGTTGCGTAGTTTTAAAGTTTTAAGCATACAAAGGAACAAAGGAAGCGACTTCGTTTTATACTCTGTAATGATAATGTGTTTGTTATATTTTTAGACAAATTGTTTTAAGCAAATTGTTTATGAGGTAGGCAGAGGCAAAACCAGGGTATTCACGAGTAGCCAAAGACACTAAGTCCCACAGTGTAATAGATGACAAGCTTATCGCTAACTGGGCAAATATCCAATTCCGGTCTACGTTAATTTTATTAGAAAATGGAAAATACACATTTTTTGTTTTTTTTTTGTTGCCCGAACCGAGGATGGATATATTTTTAATCTATGAAAATGCATAAACCAAGGAAAACGATTTTATGTAGCGCAACTGAGTTGTAACTGGCACGAGTCTCTTACATTGTATGTTTTATTGTTAACTTCATTGAATTTGTGAAGATTTCATGTTTTTTACGAGTGTATTCAGTTTTCGATTTTAATAAAACTTTAACTGGTCAACTTCATCTTGAGCATAAATCTAGATATTTGCACTTGCAACTTGCAATTTGGTTTGTACATACAATATAAGAGATTCTTCTTCTTTCTTTAGGTTTTGGCCTTCACGTTAGTATTTAGCCATTAGTCAAGTAGTAATTTGCATCAAATTTTATATCAATTTCAATTAATTTTAATTAGTCATCAGTCATAAGTCGTAAGTAAGTCATGTCAGGCTCTTGGGTAAAACGGTGGCTTTTTTACACAAGCTCATGTAATGAGTTTTGGCGGCAATGAGGAAATATACGATACGCTAATTTCTTCATGATTATTTCATTTGTGCACTTTTACTAAACAAAATCGCACAAAATGCCATCAAAATTGACCAATTTCACTCAATATTAACACGAAATTCAATAATTATGAAAAAACTTCGACCATATTTTCTCTCGATGGCGCCAAAAACCTATAAGAGATTCTTTATTCAAATTTTAAGTTATATAGGTACTGAGTGAAATTGAAAAAAAACCTATTGATATTGTATATTATGCGAAAGTTTGTGTGTTTGTTTGTTTGTCATTTTGTGCCAAAGCTGCTAAACCGATTTTCATGTTTGGTGCACATATAGAGGGCAACTTGGATTAACACACAGGACAGTTTTATCCCGAAAAAATGTTCCCATGTCACCACTACGTGGGCAGCGCCGCGGGCTACAGCTAGTAATAGATAAAATAAGTCAGCACCAACAAGACCATTGGTGTCAGAGTGCAAAGTGTATGTACATACTACGTAACAAGAGGCGGGACTTCCATAGATACATAGCAAATTTGAATGTTGTATGAAGTTTACTTGAAAAGGTATAACCCGTATAATTTGAAAGTAAGTCTAAAGGCATTCAGATATAAGGCCACTAGTGTTATATGATTTGGGCGAATAAAAATCATAGAAAACTTATTTTTTTTTATATTTTTTAATATGAAAGTTGCGCCAAACTGGTAGAGTGCTGTGCAACTTGCCTGGAGTACCATGCCTATTCCTGCCACCATATCGACTTTGTCAAGTTGCGGTCTGGAGGAGTCGGTATACTTGCACACTTGGCCTTTTTTTTAAAGAAGTGGAAATGCACATAGGTACCCACCGCTTTTGGAGGAGGCAGCGGGTTACGCCGGATTCGTACCACCCTTACCACCCTGTGCGTGCCGAATGACTGCGGGATCTCCGAAGAATGATATGCTGCCACTCTCATACCTGCAGGTTAATTTGCTCCGAAGTAACAATCTTCTAGTGTTAGCACTTTGATGACAGCAGCATAGTCACACCATCCCGGGCTGCCTTATAAGCCAACTGATCCCATACGAGGAAGGCAGAGGCACAACTAGAGCAATAAACTAGCCGAAGACGCAAAGTCCTACAACGTGATAGGTTGCAAGCATGTCGCCAACCGGGCTCATATCCCATCCCGAGCAACATTTTTTTTTTAAATTGAAAACATACTATTAGGAACCATTACAAATAGAGAACTACATTTATTAGTAAAGTGACTAACGTATAGAATGATCCACTCGGGTGTACTTCATACTTAAGTGTAATGGTTGAGAAATGGATAGCAAACTAGTTTATAACATGTTTGAAACTGTCGCTATTAGTTCCCTGACCGCAGTTTATAACGTTTGTCGTTGCAACTTTGTAATTCTCCACACTAGCGGTCTAATATGCTAATAATGTTGGTGAAAATAATAAGTATGTTAGTAATAATTTAAGCGGAATAAAACTAGAAAAACCGACTTCGACTTCAAAACGTAAATGATCTAGATACAGTATAGTTAAGCGCAGTAAAACTGCAAAAACCGACTCCGACTTCAAAGAGTACAAAGTGATCTAGATACATAATAGTAAATCGCAGTAAAACTGCAAAAACCGACTTCGACTTCAAAAAGTACTAAGTGATCTAGATACATAATACTAAATCGCAGTAAAACTGCAAAAATCCACCTCGACTTCAAAAAGTAAGTGATCTAAATACTAATAGTTGAGCGCAGTAAAACTGCAAAAGCCGACTCAAATATTTTTATGAAGTTAGAGGTCGCGATTTGGTGACTCTTTTTTCGAAAGATAGCTTTTATTATGATAGTGAAAAGCAGCCTAGAAACATCAAAGGTGGTAATGGTGTGTTGCCAACCTGAGGCCGGGATGTTAGGCCTCGAGCAAAAGTAAGTTTACTGGCTACCTTACTCTCTGAACCGGAACATGTCAATGGCAAGCATTGGACGTTATGGTGGCAGAAATAGGTAAGACGGTGGTACCAATCCGGGCGTCGTCGTCGCTGCGAAACTCTACCACCTAGTAGGATGTCACGGTGTTAGTGATGGTAAGCCTATGCTTACCTTTTACGAGCTGCCTGGCAGGAAGGCAGCTAGTCTATTCTGCAAAGGAGCCCGGACCAACACGGGGAAATTGGGTAAAAACATTTTTTTTATTTTCCCGGGATCCCAAATTCAGATCCAGACTTGGCGATAAAAAAAACCGCCTTGTATGTACGCTCT
The DNA here is from genome assembly GCA_002245475.1 of Calephelis virginiensis. Taxonomy (NCBI): domain Eukaryota; kingdom Metazoa; phylum Arthropoda; class Insecta; order Lepidoptera; family Riodinidae; genus Calephelis; species Calephelis virginiensis. The sequence continues at coordinate 25,791 of NJDC01010146.1, forward strand.
TGAAAGTTAAAATAAAACATTAAAATCGGTTCAGAAATGACAGGAGACATAGACATATACATACATAAAGAAACATACAGAAGTCGATCCTATTATAACCTTCCTTTATATGAATGTTGTTAAAAATAATAAATTCCAAACACAGAAAACAAAATAATTGTGTTAATGTGTGTGTTAATGTTACTAAGCGTGTTTGTGTGTATGTTTTTCACGTTGCAACGAATTTTCAAAGTATATTAATATATGATGATATATACTATAGACACAGGCAGAAACTTAGGAGATAGTTGACAGGAGAGTGGCATAGGCTACTTTTTGTTCCGGAACCTAAACGCCACTTAATTATTTAGAGAAGAATAATTCTTGCTCTCCATCAAAGATTATTAGGCATCTTTGATGGAGAGCAACATTAAGAAACATCGTTATTTTTTTTTATGACATTGGATGGCAAACAAGCAGACAGATTTCCTGATGGTGAAAAATTCTCGCCGCCTAGAGACACCAAAGGTGGTAATGGTGCGTTGCCGACCAGAGGCCGCGATGTTAGGCCTCGAGCAAAAGTAAGTTTACCGACTACCTTACCCTCCGAACCGAAACACGTTATGGCGGCAGGAATAGGTAAGGCCAATCTGGATGAGTCGCTGCGAAACTCTACCACCTAGTCAGATGTCACAGTGCTAGTGACGGCAAGTCTATGCTCGCCTTCTACGAGCTGCCTGGCACAGAAAGGCAGATGGTCTATTCTACAAAGGAGCCCGAACCAACAAGGGTTAATTTCTTCATATTCTTAAAAAGCCCTATCATTTTCAATCGCCGATGGAAAACGAAGGATGTTATAAGTTACATACATACATACATATCTTCACGCCAAGTCCTTTACGAGGTAGGTAGAGAATATCAAGTGCCAGACCTTACGATAATGACAAACCTGTCTAGCTTACTTCAACTAGCAACATTCATTACCCTTTTCATACAAACACGCCGGTTTCGAAGACTTGACACCACCCTTGGATAATATCCGAGTGATCTGATCGTGGAATGTCAACCTTGGTCTTCCCCGGGTACCTACATCCATCCACATTCGCATTGTATATCTGCTTTGTCTATCTTTCATCTGTCATTCTTTCCACATGACCGAACCAGCGAAGCATGCCCTTCCGCATTTTAACACCAACACTTTCTTTCAATCCCACTCTTTCTCGGATCGGATGAAGTTATTATCTACTTTGAAGTTAATCATTCATTGTTGATTAAGAAAAGATTTATAAAAATAAAATTAAAAAGACAGGCATTAATTATGAGGATGATAGATTTCCCAGAGCCTTACGATGAAATACCGTTAGGAGAGATTTTTGGAAATAAAATTGTGTGTGTGTGTGTGTGTGTGTTGTGGGTGTGTGTGTGTGTGTGGGGGGGGGGGTAAGGGTGGGTTTGTGTTTGTGTGGCGGCATCATAACTTTTAAACGGAAAGACAGATTTTTTTAGATGCAGATTTTTTCTTGGCTGCATTGTATATAGGTTTTGTCCTAACCAACCGACCCGACAGATATCGTTCTATCTTAACTATGAATGTTGTTTAATTACATGAACCTTGTTGTTTAATTTTAGGAAGTGTGCCTTTCAGCAAGAAACATTATAATAGCAGACAAACGCTTTGAAAGTGGGAATACATTACCTAATTACGTAAACTACAACAGAGGAATTATACAGTTACTTTATTAGCTAGATTACAACAGCGAACAAAGGGGTCGTTACGTCCCATCCCAGCATATTCAACCTTATGTCACCTAATATCTTCTCTTTCATTCTTTATTGATAAAGAACAAGTATAACCAGTATATAGTAACACAATATTATAATAAAACTATCCAAGTAATTGTACAGTGTTTTGTTAACTTTCAATTATTTTCACCGTATGTATATCAAAATCCCGTTAAATTAAGTACATATCTGTGATATAATGTAACTTTACAATACCTTCTGCGCAATGTATTCTATATATATATATATATTATGTAAACTACAAATATCGAAATGGAAACTTCACATAAACATGTGCATCGACGAGGTTGCTAGGCCGTTTTCGCGGTACTCGGTAACGAGTGCCATGTAAAGACGACTGCTAATGTTGTTAGTTATTTTTAAAAATATCAGAAGCGAATTCGCGCTTTGCTGAGATTAACCGACGGCGTAAGATTACTTTCTTATATTAATTGTAAACATATGCATATCTTCATGCCAAATGCATTGCGAAATAGGCAGAGAGTATCGAGGTTTAGATCTCACAATTCTTGCAGATCTTTCTGGCTTTTACTTTTTTTTAGTTATTGCAATTCTGTTGATTATAAAAATAACATGACAACCCCATTGCTTCAACTCAGTTTAGTTAAATAGTTTGTTACTTGTCTTAGTTCTCATACTGTTCCATACTTTGTATTTTGCCGGCATGTTATAATCATCTGCCGTGGAAACCCTTTTAGATATTTCTCATCTGCATCCTCTCCATCTTCACCAACAACATAGCTTAACTATATCACTTCTTTGCAACCTGAACTATGGTATTTAAATTTTAGAACTCGCCGTACCGTAGTGACTATATTATTTTATCCAAAGGATAATAATATAATTAAATTACTACGGTAGCAATATATTATATTTACTATCTAGAAAACTCTATAAAATATTTTTAAACTCTTACTTCGTACGAACTAAATGAAAATCGCATTGACAAAGTGAAGTTATATCATAAAACAAGCTATACCATAAAGTTTGATACTCTCGCCTTTTATGTAATAATTGGATTTATTAAATCTGAAAGTCTTCGCATATTGCTGTATTGGCGTTTTTTTGGATTATAATTTTTTTACGTAAACGGTTTGCTGAAAACTTTAATTTTAATGCCGCCATTTAGAATAGAGTAAAAAGAATGAATGGAAATGAACGAAATAGAACGGTAAGGTTACCATCCTAAAAAAGAACTGATGTCATCTTATTAATAGTGCAAATGCGAAAGTTGGTTTGTTTGTTACTCCCTCACGCAAAAACTGCTGAACCAATTTTCATGAAATTTGGCACACACATAGAGGGTAACTTGGATTAAATATAAGACAGTTTTCATCCCTAAACAAAGTTCCTGTGGGACTACACGGGCAACGCCGCGGGCAACAGCTAGTTTCCAAATATTTCTGACACTGTCTTATTAATGTACCAGCCTTCCTTTCATTCAATTGACATCACAAGTCCGATACCAATTCTCAATTTGCATGAAATTAATATTCAAGAGTGACCCTACAGAAGTGAGTACAATTTTTTATATATATAATTCTTGTGTTCGTGTGTTTGTCACTGAACTTCTTCTAGACGACTTGGCCGATGTTGATGAAACTTTTTGTGCGTGTTCGAGAATGGTTTAGATTTACAATTTGGTCTCCTGGAAAATATTTTTTTATTTAGTTGATTTTAAAATGTATCTCATTGGATCTGACAGACTGCGCTACTGTCGAAGCATTATTGATACGATACGAAGTTTGCTGGGGCAGCTAGTACAATATAAAACAATGGAATGGAATAGGACAGATTAGAACAGCACAGATCAGATCATAAAAGAAAAATATCTTATTTTTTAAAGTCTATATAATGAAGAATTTTGGAAATTCAGGTTCAAAATGGCGCTTGCCCTTTCAATCTATGATACTGAGGTTTTAACCGACAGCACAAAAGGAGGAGGTTCTAAATTCGGCCGGCCTATGTTATATGTCTGTATACCGATTTCTCCTAGGTTTCGGAACCAATTTGTGTAATTCTTTTTTTGTATGATGCGGAATAGTTTCAAATTATTCCCAAAAAAAATTCATTTAGGTAGGCCCATCAGTTTTTATTTTATGAACATCTTTTATCTACTTTCACCTATCCCGATGTTTATTTTTATTTAATTAAATCATATCAGCAATAAACTAAGAAGTGGTAAATAAAAATAACTACCGTAATAAAAACTGCCTTCCGAAATAAAAAGTAAAAATAAAAAGATTTAATATCAATTATATACTACCTATTATTCATAATATGTGATATAGGTTTGAAGTTGCTGCCAAGCCTTAAACTGACAATTATATTATAAGTAAGTATTAAATAGTTTTTTTAGACGTGGTTATTTTTATAGAAATTCTGATTCAAAATGGCGGACGCCATTAAAAGGGCGCTGTTACTTCATTAAATGACTTTGAGTTTTAAAAAATATAGCGGAATGTGATTGAAAGTTTTTATTTGATTCTTTTTTACGCAAATTTCATTTAATTTTTCATTTTCATTAATCTTAAAAACAGCATATTCGGTTTCATTATTCGGGCGTTGATACGCAAAAGGATATATAGATACTAAGGATTTGACACGATATACGACCGAATTATTTTCTAGCATTGTGAAGTCTCTGGAGTCTACCGAAACTAGAGATAGTAAATAACACGGGATATATTGCGAGCACCGTTAAGCATCAATTCTGTTCTGGCAGGATGTTTGTATGTATACTCAGTATCCTAATTGGTGAAAAATGATGTTCAAAAGATACGTTACAGCAAGTACCTATCGACAGTAAATTTTATTATTTTTACATTCTGTTCCGTTACCGCGAGTTTTATAGTCGGAATATTTCAGTAGTTTTAAATTCTGCCTGTGTATAGTGATCTGGTATTGGACTTGATTTTTTGAGGTCCCAAGTTCTATCCTCGGGACGGGCATCCAAAAATATGTTTTTTTAATAACTTCGTCTAAAAAAACTGACTTCAAAATTATTTAATACTTACTTATAATATAATTGTCAGTTTAAGGCTTGGCACCAACTTCAAACCTGAAGATATGTATGTATGTATGTATGTAACTTATAACACCCTTAGTTTTCCATCGGGGATTGAAAATGATAGGGCTTTTTAAGAATATGAAGAAATTAATCCGTGTTGGTTCGGGCTCCTTTCTAGAATAGACCATCTGCCTTTCTGTGCCAGGCAGCTCGTAGAAGGCGAGACATCTG
>NJDC01010148.1:6247-20906 GCA_002245475.1 Calephelis virginiensis
TTGTACGCTGACTTCTCACGTGGAAAAGAGTAACTATCCAGAGGCCAACTCAAAAGTACACAGAGTAAGAAGTTTTTTATTGTTTCTGTCAGTGCTTAAATTTATCGATAAAATACATAAATACCTACATACAATACTGGTACAAGACCGGTATCCTATTCAGGATAAATAAACAAAAATATCGATAACATAGATTTGCACATTAGTCCATCACTAGCTGTATGCAAAAGAAAGTGAAAGCTTGAAAATCACATGTGTAAGAAAGGGATATAAACAAGCTTCTAACAATTACAGACCAGTATATGATGAACTCCGATAAACATCAAATAATTTAAAATGTAATTATGAATGTTATTATTTATAATTAACCAACGGAAAGTTGTACCATCTTCTCGGTAATGTGAAGAATGTGAAGTGTGGCTTTTTTTATTGTACCCCATAATTGAACAAGCAGTCATTTTTTTCGATTTTTTTTATTTTATATACAATAACGTGACAATGTTTACAGGTCACAAGCCTGGTCGATATTGTTCATATCTTTTTAAGTAATAAGCTACATTAGAACAATTAGGTTCGACGCCTGTTAGGGACAGGCATTTGTGAAATAGAGCAAATTGTCTGTACAGATATGAGTGATTATTAAATTTATAACTGTGAATTATGATATATATAAAGTAAAGTAAAGTATTTTCACGCCTATGAAGAGGTAGGCAGAGGGACAACCAGGACACCCACGACTAGCCGAAGACACTAAGTCCCACAATGTGATAGGTGACAAGCCTATCGCCAACCGGGCACATATCCCATCCCGAGCAACTTTTTTTTATCAGAAAATTGGATAAACCAATTTTTCTTTTTGTTGCCCGAACCGGGATTTATACCCGGAACCTCATGCAGTCAAGTGCAACAACTCTACTGTTCACGTAAATTGTCCAGTGATATTTATTTAAGGATGTTTAATTTGCAAGACATATATAAAGCTGAATCAATCAAACACAATTTTCGGTAACCGCAACATGGTTGCCAATAGGCAAACTTAGAAATGAACATGGAGAAAAAGGTTATGCCAAATACCAATAACCGACTTGCACCGATAGACATAATATATGTCTACTTCAAAAAAAAGATTTTCCTTTTTTTAGGTTTTTTTCCTTTGGTATGCAATACCGCAGACATTTTTACTAGATTAAGCTGTTTTGACATATCTTTTGAAAGCAGGCGCTTCTCTTGCGTTGGTAATAATCAAAGTAATTATTAATTAGACGACACAGGTGGATTCAAGGGAATTCTAAGTCTGTTTTTTTCAGTTTTGCTGCATTTAATATATATAAGGGAAAAGATAACATAGAAATAAGTACATAAAGTATTCTATTATCTCATCCTGCCACCATAGCGACAGTGTTTCACATGCTTGCTTGTTTATCTTTTTATGGCATGGGCGTTAACAACTGCCATTTGTCGAGTTTAAACTACAAATTTTACAATAAAATAGAATGTCGATGAAAAGTATTTAACCCTAAAACATACACATACCTACTCTGTGTCGCGTTCTCTCTGTAATAGTCAGAACTAAATTCGTTTTACACAGTTCCATGCAGCAATAACAAAAGAAAAAGGAGGATGATATGTATAGTACTACTATTTAAATTATGAGCTTCGGCTTTACACTTTTAACACTTTATACTTTTACCTTTAAATTGGCTGACTTAATCTAAATTAAAACGAAATGATTAATTATGTGTAATGACTACTCTATATAGATATCAATAAAATACATTCGGATTTCCGAATATTGACGAATATAGCCGAAGCGCATAATTTAAAAAGTACTACTGCATGGTTGACTTTGGTATGTTTAATACACGATTAATCACGTATGAAATTTGATGTTTTTTTTTCGAAATGTAGTTCATGATTCAGAGCTGAAGTCGCTGAACAAAAGTCCACAACATATGTGTTATGTGATAAAACATATGTGTGATATGTGTGTTATGTAAAAGAACACAATAAAACTATCCTCAAATGTGGGTTGGGCATGAGAGATAGTGCTTCTTTATAGCTAATCATCTAAAAGCAATGAATTATCTATATTTTTTGTCACTTTCACGCATAGGTATATAACAATTTTTTTGGTCTCGCCCTTGGTCAGATTTTTTTCTTAAGTCTTAGTAAAATGTACACTGCTAGTGCAATTTATTCGTAAGATTTCTTACTACAAAATACATAAAATATGACATTTTTTATGACAATGGAAGGCAAACAAGCCGACGGATTTCTTGATGGTAAGAAATTCAAGCCACCACCCATAATGGTGCGTTGCCAACCTGAGGCTCGGTTTGTTTTTTATATTTATCAAGACGCAGAACAAGACTGTAAGCTAATGGACTCAGTACCAAGACCGTGCAAAGTGGAGAAGTATAAGCAGAAAACAGACCCAGACCTTTTCTATGGCCAATAACATGCACGTTTGTCACATCATACACCAACTCTTACCCCCGGTGTCTCCCATTTTCTAAGCATACTTTTTACTTCTACTAAATATATCCAATTTTAAGGTGTCCTTATTACTATTTCATGAAGATGAAGCTCAGACTCTTCCAAAAAAATATGTTTAAATTTATTCAGCTTTAAATAACTTTTTTTGTACCACACAAACACAAAATTTTTGCACCTACTTATTGTGAATGCAGTAACCATTGTGTTTTTCGGTATACGTTTAATTTACAGTGTTTCGTGTATTTTTATTGCCAATATAATACGGCGATAGCAAGATATATTATTTTGAAGCCAAAGATTCTTATTTGTAGTTTAGTGTTTGGACAAAAGAAAAAAAATCAAATGTCGGTCGTAAAATTTTGATGAATAGCGAGACCGTTGAAGTAGAAAATTCTAGTGATATTCTCGTGTGTGCTACATTTACGACTTTTTCATGACGTTACTCTGGACCGCCTGCTATATACAGACGCCCATAAAATTTTTCGTTGTTCAGACTTTATCATGAAATTTTCAATTCACTTCGTAGGTAAGTGGTGCTGCCGTTGAATATTTACTTTGGAATGAAAACTTGGCAACAACTCGCTATGATTCAATTTATAGAGATTGAAAACCTTTTTACCTGAAAGTTTAACTTACCTTTAACGCTTAAGGTTATTTAAGAAGAATTGACAGCTTCCAAGTGCATCTAAAATGTTTTTTCGTCGAATTAAATTTTAATTTATTTGTGCCGTGTTGATAGTTGAAAGGTTAACGTATACTCATAACGCTACTCGTGTAGCGAGAAAGAAAGAAAGAAAGAAAGAAAATATTTTTATTTACATTAACCTTATAAGAGGCACTTGTGACGAGTTTATATAATACTAAATCTACCACCGGATCTAAACGCGGTCATACAGAGAGAAGATCTGTTAAGAAGAAGAGGTTTTTCCTCGTTTTAAAATAGGTATACAATAACTAAAATCTTAAAATTGACGAAACTGTCCGGCGAAATGAGAGTGACGATTATTAATATCTGTATTTCTGAATCTAGATGTTTGCTAATTTTCTAGGGTTTCCTTCTCTATCACCCCATTCGAACCTCTTTTCCGCGGTTCGTACCTCGAAACGAAACATAACCCATATTTGTTATACAAGCATATAACTTTCTGTCCTTCAGTCCATTTGCCAAAACCTTTTCTCTGAGCACAGCGTTAAGTTATCAGGTAAATTTATATCAAATACTCAGGTCTAATGTCACTTGGAGCTGTAAAAAACAAACTTTTTAGGCAACGCAATAAAAAGGTGCAGCCGTTTATGCCGCTAATTTGATCAAATTTCGAAACCCGCAAGAGAATCAAAAGGATACCTTCCGTGAACTCAGAATCTTGATACAAAGTAACGTCTTATAGTACAGATAAAGGAAAAATTGCGAAAACCGTAAATTTCTAGTTACGTCATAGAGCAAAATGTTTATACCTACAGATTTGTACGAAACCCTCGTTGCGCGAGCCTTACTCGCACTTGGTCAGTTTTTATATCTTTATATTTGAATACATATATATCGCAACAAAATTAAACTCTTTATGAAACACCTCGATATGAGAGCATTTACGTTACTCCCGTAGCATAGTGATGGTCAATTTCGTTTTCATCTGGAAAGGAAGACTGAAACGGCCTCTTAAAAGCTTCATGTGCTCAATAAGGCGAGACAGGACATCAATACGACATAATATCGCTCACAACTCTACAAATTGCAAATCGGCCACATATTGGTACATTTTTAACTTACTTGTATACTACAGCGGGGGCTCCAAAGACCCCAGTACCAGGTCCTTCCTTAACTTAAAAAGTCTCTAGTATCTGTATAGAAGAACATAGATCTACAAGACATCTCAATGGATTCCTGGAGGAAAGCTAAACAATTTTGATATACTGGCGAAGACGAAAGAAACTGCTGGATTTTCAAAGAAAAACAAAAATTTGAAACTGAATCAATTTCAAAAATGAAAAGTTATGGCGATCGTTTTTTTAAGTAATAATTTCTATTTTACGTTGAAGGAGCAAATGTGTCCCAACTTCGACCTGAAATAAACTTAAATTATATCCTTCCGACGTCCTCTGGCGAAACAGAGGCGATATATCTTTGTCTACGACGTCGATAGCGAATGTGCGCTTGCCAACAACAAGGCATATCAGCACATTAAGGACTCAAATGTGCCTTCACGAAACATTCCAGACCAAAGAGTATCTAGCAACTCGGACTAACTATCATTAATATCGCTCTACAAAATTTCCAAGAGAATTGAACGAAACTAAATGGATTGATCAGTAACAGACATATCTACTTCTTACATTGTTCGTACCTACATCGAACATTTCTTTAAATAAAATAAAATATTCCTCTGTCTGTTAATAGTCTTCTGTGGTCTAACGGCCCAAGTGTTGGACTTGACTTCATGAGGTCCTAGTTCGAATCCCGGGACAGGCAACAAAAAGAAAATGTGGTATTTCAAATTTTCTAATAAAAAAATTTTTGCCCCGGAATGGATATGTGCCCGGTTGGCGATATGCTTGCCACCTATCACATTGTGGGATTTCATGTCTTCGGCTAGTCGTGGTTATGCCTCTGTTTACTCCTTTAGGGATATGGGCGTGAAGATACTTACTTTTTTTTATTTTAAATTCGATATTCCCTGCCTACCTCGTAAAGGACTTGGCGTGAAGATTTGTATTTTAAGGTAAATTGCTGTTAAGTTGTAACTTCCGTCAGCGTATAAAATTGTTACAATTTTTATACAAACTTTCATTCTCCATTATAGTCCTTTAGGGGTTGATTTTTGAAACAAAAGTATCCTATGTTTGAAATCATCCTTAAATTCTTATATGTATATCGAAATTCATCAGAATCAGTCAAGCGGCTTAGTCTTGAAATCGTAACAAATAGACAGACTTTCACTTTTAGTATGGATACTCGTAACAAAAGATTGAATTAAGTATCTTCACGCCCATATCCCCGAAGAAGTAGGCAGAGGCACAGCCAGGGCACGCACGATTAGCCGAAGACAGTAAGTCCCACAATGTGATAGGTGGCAAACCTATCGCCAACCAGGCTCATATCCAATCCCGAACCACTTTTTTTTACTAGAAAATTGGAAAAACCAAATTTTCTTTTTATTGCCCGATTCGGGAATCGAACCTGGGATCTCATGCAGTCAAGTCCCACAACTGAACCGCTAGACCACATAGGCGATCAGATCATGAATTAAGTATATTTTAATATTTTGACTGTGAAAGTGGGTGTTTGTACTTTATATATTTCGTCTTCAACTTAAACTAGCTTAACTGATTTTGATTCAATTACACGTTTTGGCACAGATTATATATTGGAAAAGAACATAGACTAGTTTCTATACCAGAATTTCCATCTTAACATTTAGGATAAGCTAATTTATAATACACCGACGAAACTGGGGTAGTAATTAATGCATTTTAAACTAAGTAAGGCTTAGATTAAGTTGTTTTAAATAAATGAAATTTTCAGAAAATTAATTTTAAATATTAAAATTTTTATAATGTCATGAGTCAATGTTTGTTCATTTTCATACAAAATGTCGGGTAGCTTCACTTAATGCCAATCATGGCTTATCCTCCCGAAAAGTAGGATTGTATTTGATTTAGAAGCTATCAATGTGTCCATTTAAAATTAGAAAATCGTTAGACGTCATGTCACGTTATCCACCATGTTAAGTCACTAACCGATGGCCTATCACAGTACGATCCTCTATAAATTGAGCTAACGCGGATCAAACGCTTCTGACAAATTCCTTATTATTGTAAAATATAGAATTGTCTCGAGTTCGATTACTTTCTTATCAGTTTTGAAGACCCTTTTTTAAGTTTATAGCCCCTTCTTATAGTATAGATTTCCTAAATATAAAACATAACGTCTAGACTCTAGCGTCGTTAAAGATATAAGGCAAGGTTACAAAGCTATTTTAATAAATAATTCCTTATTATTGTATCTTCACGCCCATATCCCCGAAGAGGTAGGCAGAGGTACAACCAAGGCACCCACGACTAGCCGAAGATATTAAGTCCCACAATGTGATAGGAGGCAAGCCTATCGCCAACCGGGCACATTTCCAATCCCGACCAACGTTTTTTTTATTTAGAAAATTGGAAAAATCAAATTTTCTTTTTGTTGGCCGACCCGGGATTCGAACCCGGGACCTCATGCAGTCAAGTCCAACACCCGGACCGCTGGGCCACAGAGGCGATTATTATTGTAAAATATAGAATCGACTCCAGTTTGATTGCTTTCTTATCAGTTTTGAAGACTTTATGTTTTAACTTCGAAAAGTTTATTTTGATGTTATTGGAGTTTTCGTTTTCTTTGGCGGAATTAGAATTAGTAACGTTTTATAGCCTCTTCCTATAATATAGATTTCCTAAATAAAAAAAACATAACGTCTAGAGACGTTAAAGATTTAAAGTAAGGTTTTAAAGCCATTTTAATAAATAAGTTTACTAGTTATTAAACTTTCTAAAATCGAAACACAGCAGTGGCGAGCACTAGAAAGGTAAACGTCTGGTTCCATTTAGATAACTTAGTGTAGGAAGCTACCACCTGAAAAGCAGCTTTATCTTCAATAAAAATGCTACAAAACAAAAAAAATCTTTATTTCACATTTACATTAAAAGCGAAAGATTTTCATGAGCATAAGAGAAAATAAAGTTCACTTTTTGCAACAATGCAATCGCCAACAAAACACAAACTTAATAAAGCGAATGCGGCAATTAGTGCGCCCTGTGGTTCACTCGTTGCCGGAATAGCGCCTTTACTTAATTGCCTTAAACTGAATGAGACCGAATAGAACAAAACAGAATTGAATAGAAATGTATTGCGTGGTCTAAATAAAGTATATATTGGACCAGGGGTTGCCAAACATTTAAGTTAACTGAAAATTCACCTTTTCAACTGAACCAAAAAAGGAGGAGGTTCGATTGTGTTTTATTGGTATGTTTATTACGCGAGTACTCTGCTAGTAACAAATCCATTTAGATGATGTTTTTAAAAATATTGGTCATAATTCAGGGTTAGTATCTATCATATTAATTTTGTTCAATATACTTAATTACCGTTGATGAAGTTGTCAACATAAACGAAAATTTCTGCATTATTATATGTGTAATGACTAGTAGGATGTTTATTAAATTTATATGGGATCATCTTATCATTAGCTATCTTTCTAAAAAAGAATTATGAAATCGAGGCATGGTTACTAATGAAATGGCTGAAGTCGGTTCTCAGAGTTTTACAGCGCTTAATCATACCTACAAGTGGTCGCCCATTGGTCGAAATTCGATCACAATCAATTTTAACATCTTGTTGAAAAGAACGCCATCTTTATTTCTCAAGGCCAACTACTTTGTTTCCAAACCGTTTAGTGTGCCATCTGTGATCTTTTATCGTTATCATCAATATGTTTGTTTGTGTGTGTGTGTCAAATGCATGGTAGTGTGGGCAATGTTTTATTTATTGATTTAAAGTACTTTATAAGCATTATCATTGAAAAATATTAGCGTTGTGCACTTCTCCTGCACATAAATTATAAGTGTGCCAAATTTTATGCTCCTGCGTCCGCACAATTTTCTTAAAAAGGGTCCAAAGTTTTGGCATCACGTGTTAATATATAGATAACAATAGTGAAACTATTGGAACCCCATTAAATACTAGTAATTTTGAATGCGTTATAATTGAATATGCCAGGATAAAAACTTTTTGTATATCAATTAAAATTAACACGTTTCATTTCATACCTAATTTTGACAGTGTTTGTCAATAGTTTGTCATAGTTCGAGCTGAATTATCACTATCTACCTTCTGTAATGGGTTTCCGATATTCTTTTTATACATTTATTTTTATTACTTTAGCACTTGGTTAAAACTTGTACAAATAAATAAAAATGTTCACAGAAACTTAACTATTTCTCGGTAAAGGTTTTTTTTTTAGGGTATCAGGGAATCTAAGCACCTAACCTATTGTAAGAATATATGTCAGTCATATATGATTATATATTAGTAATAGTCACATTTGATATTATAAAGTTACATCTTTAATTTTACCAAAATAATTTACCAAATTATGACTAGCAATTATTTTAGTTTACTAAAATCAATTAAATTCAGTTGATTATGTTAAAGCCTATTTACGATAAACTTCTACCATTTTCAAAACCAGTCAGGGTAGAAACGACAACTCAAACTTGCCGTCAACTATTTACATAATTGGCCACAGGAAAAAATGCGGTTATAACAAAATCTAAAATGTTCAAGAGAAGCAAAAGCGATGAAATCAATATTATAAAGTTAGCATTAATTTACCATAATGTTTAATTTTGATCTCCGACATAAAAGGTGATTTTCACCTTTTTTGTTAAGTTAGTCAAAAGTACTAGGTATCTAAGTATATACTTATTAGCTGCTACCTGCGGCTTCGCCCGCGTTTTCACAGAAACCCGGTGTGCGATCGGGATTAAAAATAGCCTATATGTTAATCCAGGTCACAATCTATCTGTCTTCCAGATTTCAGACAAATCCGTTCAGCCATTCGAGCGTGAAAGAGTAACAAACATCCATACATCCATACTTTCAAACTTTCGCTAATATTAATAGGATGTACGGCTAAGTAAAAAACAAAACGTGTAATACGAATATAAGAAGACACTATGTAAAAAGTAACAACCATAACCATTTTTAATTGCTTCTTAAAATTTAAGTAATGTTCAGAGACGTGATCCAGATGGTTCTTAGCTAACTACTGATATGTTTTCTCGGAGGTGTTTGAAAATATTCAATTTCATGATTAGCAGATTTGGTTATGTAAGTCCTAATACTGCATGTGCCATGCAGTTGCTCAATACTTCTAAAAACGGAAAATACTGATTTTTCCGTATCTGTCCTAAACGAATAATGTTTACTTAGTTAGTTAACTTAACTTAGTTGCAAATTAATTAAATTCCTTAGGAACCAAGCACTACGCACAAAATTTGATTTAATCAAGATATCCTATCTCACGGCTCGATTTGTTATCGGCCCACCATCATATTGAACTTCCAGCCTCCGCATATTTTTGGCATAAAATTTGATTACTGTCAGTTTGTAAAAGATAGCGCATTTTATTTTAGTCACGCACAGTACTTGCAAATCGATCTAATTCACTTTTCTTTATAAATTCCACTATGTTGGGTTTCTATCTTTCAGCTGGTACATGAAAAGGTTATCCTTATATCCAATATCTAATGATTTAAGCTTAGTAAAAAACCAACTTCGATTTCAACAGTTCACCATGTCGTAAATACGGAAATTGGGAATTTTCCTCCATTTTACTATTTTATTGAATCAGGCGTTACTTTCCGGTAATCCATTATAATAGATGTAAAATAAGACTTTATTTTGCTAATTCCGCTTAAAAAGTGTAACTGTTGTGGCAAATAATCCTCCAAATGACACAGAATGTGACAAGCCTAACTAACGTTCGCGGAGGTAGGCGGTGGGAACCTATCCTATCCTATATCCTAATGGTTCTAACCTTACATTTATATATATTTACTACTTAAGTGTACACTTATTTCATTGCCATTTTGGACAAGTAATAATGACGGTAATAATGAAATGTTAAAAGGACAAATTTTTGATATAAGCATTGAAAATGTTAACATCCATTAGTGGTCATCAACTTTTTGGAAATCAGGAATGAACGTCCAAATTTATTCACACATACAAGACGATGTAACACTGTCGAATATTAGATTTAAAAGTGGATATCTATAGGTAGGATTATTTTCAGGCAAACGATTTGTAATCTATATGCAATTTACTTTTTTTTTAATGATATTGGAAGGTAAGCAAGCAGACGGATTAAATAAATTCACGCCGCCTAGAGACACCAAAGGTGGTAATGGTGCGTTGCCAACCTAAGGCCAGGATGCTAGGCCTCGAGCAAAAGTAAGTTTACCGGCTACCTTACCCTCCAAACTGGAACACGTCATGACGGTGTGGTATGGAATAGGTAAGGTGGTGGTACCAATTCGGGCGAGTCGCTGCTAAACTCTAGCACCTAGTCAGATGTCACGGTGCTAGTGACAGTGAGCCTATGCTCGCCTTTTACGAGCTGCCTAGCAAGGAAGGTAGATGGTCTATTCTACAAAGGAGCCCGGACCAACCCAGGGTAAACTTAAATTAACTAACTTAAACTAATTAATTAACTTAAACTTAAATTTGTATATACAAATGTATTCACAAATTGTGTGCTAATCGCATCACGAATTAACAGATGGGCCAATTTTGCTATTTTTTTTGTTAAGTTATTTATTAACAGGAGAAGGCTCTTATGAAGAAAAAACGCAGAATGGGAAAAACGACGCTTTTTTGTTTTGCTTAATTTATCCCAGTGGGGAAATGTAAAGGATCTGAGTTCATACAGCCACGTCTTCCGTATTAATAAATCTTTTTCTTGTTATATATTTTCATTTATTTTTATCAAAAATCATTTATAAAACTCATTAGTCGTAAAAGCAGGTCTTGTCAGGGTCTTGAGGAAAGAGGTGGCCACTTTACTTAAGCTCATTTTGTGAAATTTGTCGGCAGCGAGAAAATACACGATACACTAATTTCTGCATGAATATTTAATTTGTGCACTTTCACTGAACAAAATTGTACGAAATGCCACCAAAATTAACTAATTTCACTCAATATAAACACGAAATTCAATAATTATGATAAACCATCTTCATTCACGATGGTGCCAAAACACTCGCTTTAAGTTTAATCGACTAGTATCTGTTAATGCAAAGTGATACGAAATTCACCGGGTCGACTAGTATCGTATAAAGACAACAGACTATAAAACGTTAGCGTTTGTTTTAATATTCTGATTACGTTGAAATAAAACAAACACTTTGTACTAAAATTTATTGTTTGATAATATCGTTAGGGAGTGAAAAATATTAAAATTTTACCTGTTATCTTACGCTTTTGAGAAATTGTATTTAATTTGCATTTGATGGCCTCTAATAAGTAACTACTCGGGTACCTATATCTCGAGGGAAGTCGTCAAATTTTACATAGTTGTTCTTTTCCGTGATACCCGTGGTCATTTGAAAAAATTAGTTTCGCTCGGCTGATAAAGTTAAGGAGATCCCTTAGGGTTTATTTACTCCAGAGATTTTTGTCATAAGTAAATTTTGCTGCAAGTAATACAATATATTGTGTATGTACTTACATAAATCAAAAATAATAATTTGATGATTACCTTCCATTAATTAAGGTATATAGTAATATATAACCTTGTTAATTTAAATTTTTTTTTGCTAAAATAATAAAAAAACGACGGTTTGAACTCCGGGAGTGCCGGCAGAAGTGAAAACTTGAATATTAACGTTGTGCATATTTAATATTTTGGAATAGTTAGGGAATAATTTTGCACGAATTGCTTTAATTATCAGTATGAAAGTACTATCAATTATGTGGTAGAATACAATATTCATTTGTATCAAACATGACAACACAAACATTCGTGCAAGCGCCCTGCGCCGTCTTGCGAATTTTCGATCACGTGTCCTGACGCGAGTTTAGAAGTTTTTACTCATTCCAAAAAAGTGCGCAACGCCGCTGAAGAAGTTTTCACTTCAATAATTCCTACTAAATAATAAAACGAGCTAATACTTTAATAAGGTAGTAGCGACATTTCTTCCTATTAATTAATTTATCATTACGATTCGGTAGTAGATATTAGTATGGGTGTGAATTTCTGACTAGGATATTTTACTGCTACAAATTTCTCCTCGAATCTCTTAGTTTACAGTCATCGTATATAATACAGTTAATTGAATTATATATTAATGTTTTTGAATGTTTCGAATGGAAAGGTTTAGTTTAGGCAAAATAAAGTAATATACGTAAAAAAACTTCTTTGACATGTTTGCATGTTTCAATTTGCATGATGTGATCTCCGCAAAAATAACATCAAGTAGGTACGTAGTTACATCTACTGAAAGTTATTAGATTTGTTTATTAGAGTGAGACCAACTTATCTTTCCAGTAAACAGCGGCGCTAGTGTGGCATTTAGCGTTTTATACTTGTAAAAATTTCATTTTCGGTGCTCACACTTCGAAAACATACAGCGGAAGGACGTTTAACGACCTAGCGGTTAATAGCTCCAATTTTGACTACTGAACAGAGAGGTTGGTGACACTATAATATGACGAATATATACAAATGAAAATTCTAGCTAGGTATATTTGAATATTACATTAATCGTAAATAATTTATTTCTTACCCGGGTACAAATTTGTTTATATTATTTAGTTATAACTCTCCTAAAAATCTCAGGCTTCGTATGATTCATTATTAGCGTTAATACATCATACACATAATTTAGCCATATTTATACCATTTATACAGAGCCATGTTAACCATTTTGTCATTAACATTTTACGTCTTTTGTGAGACACTAATTCATTGATTGATACTGAATGGAAATTTAAATGTTAATATCCAAAAAAATGGTTCAAATTATATCAAACGCTTATTCATACCAAATATAATTGCCTAATTTTACAAAAAATGGGTTAAGCAGTAACCATGTATTATAAATAAATTTGTCACTAGCATAATTTTAAAGTCAGTGCATAATTTGACATTGTATTACGATAGAAAATCGTGATAAAATCGCTGTTTTGGAGCATTTTCAGGGAAATCTTCTTTAGTAAGTTAATTTCTTAGAAATATGAATATCAATTTGCCCCTTTCTTGGACCGTCTTAGACTTTTAGGCCATGCTGACATGTCTTCCGTGTTAATAAATTTATTTTTAACAGTCATAAGTCATTATATACAAAGTCATGTCAGGCTCTTGAGTAAAGCTGTGGCCTCGTCACTCAAGCTCATTTAGTGACATTTGGCGGCAGCGAGGAAATACACGATATCCTAATTTCTTCATAATTACGTATTTTTATTTTAGCACTTGCCCTGTGCTTGGGATAGATTTCTATAAATTTTTAAAGAAAGAAAAAAAAAGAAAAAATATATTTATAATTATTTAACCTGTGCTCTTCAACTGAACAAAATTGAACTAATGACCACCTAAATTAACCAATTTTACTTATCAATTACTCATTAATTACGAAAAAACTACGACAATCTTCTTTCACGATGGCGCCAAAACTCCGACATCTTTATGAAAAAAAAAAAACAAATGAAGCCACCGACAACAACCAGTACAGAATTGAAGTTTGTATAAACTATAAAGTAAATGTTCGATCTCAGTAATGGAACGGAAGGTCCGGGTGATATGTTTGCGCCATAACTCTTCATTTCAATGAGCGTTTATTTGCTATCTGTAGGGCAGGCGGTCGTTCATCTTCAAACAGCTATTGCAGATCGATTTGCCCGTACCTAGCGTAGATCGCCGTATATCTTCGGAAATACATGCAGATGCGATTCCTTTGTATTTCCGAAACTACCATACATTTGTTCGCTCCAAATACCACGAAAAATTGGGTGCCCTTTTAGCTATTTATCTAGATGTGTGATTCGTTTTTAAAATATTTGTTGACTGCCTTTTGATAGCAACTATGTGCTTTCGTTAACCTTGTTCTTTGAATGACCAAATCATTGATATTTTGGCCAAAAGCATCGTCAAAAATTCAGAAATAAAAGTATCTTCACGCCAATATCCCGGAAGTGGTAGGCAGAGGCACAACCAGGGCACCAACAACTAGCCGAAGATACTAAGTCCCACAATGTGATAAATGGCAAAACCTATCGCAAACCTATCACAAGCAACATTTTTTTAAATTAGAAAATTGGAAAACCCAAATTTTCTTATTGTTGCCCGACCCGGGACCTCATGCAGTCAAGTCCAATACCTGAACCGCTAGACCACAGAGGCGAAGTTTTATTCAGGAGTTACCAAAACCACCATTTGCTGCATTTCTTAGCACGACTAATATACGTTAGTAAGTAGAAACGAACGTAGGTACCTACATAAAATAGGGTAATTCAATTTGTGAAAATGACCTTGTAACCATAGATACCTTTCCACAATAGTCGTGACTGCATCCTTACCTACATAAAAAAACTCGTAGAGAGCAATATCCACTACTGTAATGGCTATTGTCT
>NJDC01010155.1:0-23259 GCA_002245475.1 Calephelis virginiensis
TAAACCTAAGATTATCTATTGCGTAACATAGAGCTTGATTAATGACATTTTTTAATCATTTTTATCCAAAAAACTAGTAAAGATGCTTAAAATATTTGGATATTTAAATATATATACATTTTTAAATCATATTCTAATTCCTCGACACGGCGGGTAATAAACTACTTTACGAATTATTACTAACTTTCGGGGAAAGTGGTGGGTTATGTCAGATTTCTACCGTCCAAAACCACACGATGTCTTTCCCTTCACTAGGTACCGGGGCTGTGTGGACGATTTAGCACACTTCCACTGCCCCGGAGGCGCTAGATCTTATGATCCCCGTCAAGCAGAACAACAGAGTGCCGCATATCGTCATAAGTGGTGCACGTCTCCGTGTTCGTTCCGTCTTCGGGGTTCCAGTGGCAACAGGGCAACAGGCACCCCCGTACCTGCCGCAATCATATCATGACAGGTCGGGCAAAGTGAAATGCCCAACCCCCCTCCTCCGCAGGCCTTGAAGCCGCCATGTCTGCTCTTTGACAATCCTGTATCTGCTCCTCGTGTCCCCTCTTGGGTGGAGAGAGAGAGGGGCACTGAGGAGCAGCCTCCCTGGTCCAACTGGTTTGTTCCTCCTGCCATGACAAGGCTTGGTTACTTGGGCCTGATTGCGTTACCTAGTGCGACGCTTTGCAAGGCACTGAGTGACCTGCAAAAAAGGATCGATACCTATTTTCACTAATACTATTAGTTCGCCCCGAATTCAAACCTCGCGAGGAATCAAAAGATCCTTACATGATTCCAACATTCCGTCATTTACCATTACTTTAATATGAGTATGGGAATAAAGCAAATTTATAGCAAAGCAATCGTATGAGTGGCTTTCCGCATTGGTGTAATGCGTAAATAATGATATAGCTTTCTTTTGCTGCAGGGAGTGCAAACATGCATTTGATTTTCCAATATTAACTCCGATCACAAAAAAGAAATATAATTAATTGGTGGTATATTAAAACACAAAAACCAGAGTGTACGAAATTTAATACTAGAAGTCGGTTAAAAATGAATAACAATAAAATTGTAAATTCAATCGTATTAGCGGCTTTGGAGACGTGCATATATAAAATACACAACTTTTTTTGCTGCACTGCGTTCATGCAATTTATTTTCCAGTTTTACATAACAGCTAATGAGTAAGAGTGATAATAGTTATTTAATTTAAAGATTTAACGCTAATAATTTTAGACTTATTGTACAATTATTATGGTTAAACATTTAAAAACATAATAACTTTTGAGCATAGTTTCTTTTTCAATAGTTTTAAAACATTATTTCATTTTCACGTTTTCAACTTCCAACCTTCTTGTTATTTGGCCAGTTGGGAGAGAGCACGGAGCTCTATATTCATTGGCTACACCATTTGGACATTTCTTCGCTCTTTACAATTGTTTATTCAAGTCCCCATATCGATATTATCACAAAACACTAACTTCCGAAACCAAACATACGAGAATCAAAAAAACCTTACCAGCCTTCCATATTTCGCCTGGTTCCCCATGTTAGGTTCATAAAGTGGACCAACTTGAAACAGTACAACACGACTCTGTCTAGCATGTTAGCCACCTTTGCTGCCCCATACAGTACACACTACCATAAAACGTGATCAGTACAATAGGACGTTCAGTGTTGGCAGGCTCGGCAGAGTTGGCAGACTCTATAGAGTATACGAATAAAACGCCTGTCTGTTGAAAAGGCAGGTGGTATGTTCGGTGCGATGCAATCTACGTTTCCCGGCCAACTTCAAATTCGGAGCCGGCACTTCCGCACATCAAGTAGAGGGTGCCTGGAATATCAGTGGTAAGATAATTATTTTGTTTTGAGAAATATTATAATATTGAAGAGAAAAAAACGAGTAGGTCCTGTTTCTTTTGATATGATACACACACAACTGAAATTAATTTATTTCTGAATCTCACCGTTGCTTGAAGAAAGAGAGATCCAGTTTTTTTTTGATGAACTAACTACTCGTGTCTAGTGCCTCCCTATCAAGGACTTTGTATTAAGGAAAAATAAGGAAATTTTTACTGACGTAATATTTACTTCGAAGTTTTTTTTCTGAAACCTGGTTTTGTACCAACGTTAATTCAACTATGCTGATGTTCTTCCTTTCACCGCACATACCTAGGTTGTCCGTTCGCAGCTAACTTCAGAATGATCACATGAATGAATGTTCACTTTTATAGGTGCTAACAAGTGAAATGTGTAAGTGTGTAAGTAAATGGTTAGCTATGATTTCAGACAAATCTCCGAACGTATGAGATGAGTTTACGCACTTTCACCCTGAAATAGTGCTAGACCGCTCCAACGGGGACGTGGCTTGCGACAGCTACCACTTGTGGCAGAGAGACGTACAGATGGCCGCCGAGTTGGGACTTGACTTCTACAGGTGATTGGTCCACTACTGTTGCGCCAGCGACAGCTGCCACCTGTGACGGAAAGGCGTGCAGATGGACTTTGTACTAAGGTTGATTAAGGTTGTACGTAACTAGGGTAAACAAGTTAATAAGAAGCTACCATCTTTGTAGGCGAGTCGTTAAGATGGTCTTCGAAATGGGACGGGACTTGCCAGATTAAATAAATCCATCCTCCTAGCCATCCATCCATCCTAGCATTAAGAGTCATCTAGATGTGACAATCTTTCTAAATGCACGTGACAACATACATACATATCTAAACGCCACATCCCTTGCGGGGAACGTGAAGAATATCGAGTTCTAGGTCCCAATTCCAACTGACCTGCATAACTCTTTAAAGCAAACGCGCTGGTTTCGGGGAAATAATGCAGAAAGTAGTAGTTTGAGCTATACGACGAATTGTTCAGATTGGTCCGCCTTATTATTTTATGTCGACGTAACCGTCACTTCAATGCCTACCATGAACTAGTTAACAGATTTCGTCTTTACGTATGATGCAGGATGGTGTCATAATAGTAATTACACATACATTCACATTCACACATACGCCCGCACGCACGCACGCTCAGCCATACACGCGCACGCAAGCTTATAGGCAGATGCAAACACACACACACACACACGCAAATTTTCTTATTTGTCAAAAAAGTATCTTGCAAATTTTACTCTACATTTTTTTAAAGCAAATCTATGAGACAGTATTAACTGTTTCCAGGTTTTCGATATCGTGGTCCAGAGTACTCCCGACTGGTTTCAGTAACAAGATCAGCAAAGATGGTATTCAATACTATAATAACCTGATCAATGGCTTGCTCGACGCCGGAATTGAGCCCCTGATCACTATCTACCACATCGATCTGCCACAATCTTTGCAAGACCTAGGTAATTTTGCTTAATTTTCTTATACTCCGTTTTAGCGTAGGGGAAGATAGAATCTTATTTTTTGTTCCCATGTTTCCAACCACTGATAGGTACCTATTAGGGACTATAGACTATAAGCTACTTGACAATGTCTGCCAATTTGAAGAAAATGGTTTGATAGCTTGTGTAACTTCATAAGCGGACAGAAATGAATATTACAATAAAAGGGGCTTGAGGAATGTATGGAACCCGGCCTCGGTTAGAACGGAGCTCCTTTTTCTTTTATATAATACAAAGAGAAGTGTCGATCCAAGAAGAATTACGTTTTTATTCTTTGTTGCTCATCCCTTTTAATTCATGTACCGATTAATAAGAAGTTACGAAGTTGCCAAATGCCAGTGCACTTATTATCTACCGGCTTAGGTTTAGCATAGGAGTCTAACGCCACTGAGCATTCGCGAGCTTTGGTTTCGATTTCCGACTGTGACAATGACTTCTGCGATAGACATTGATGTCTAGATATTGTTAAGCAAATTATGCCCGCCTTAAGGGGCCATGTATGCTAAAATACATCAGCAATATACTGTTTTTTTCACACAAAGCAATTATGGATCTTGGTGACAAAAATACACAAGATTAACATTAATATGCTTTATAAGACTAGTGCTTCCAAAACACGATTCATTTCACTTTGCTCAATAGAAAAAAATCAAAAAGTTAACCCTTTTTTGAAAGCAAAACCCAACTGTTTACTTCAATTATGAAAATATCGACACCAGATTTAACATAAACATAGATAAGTATTATACCTAAAATACCTTAAACTGTTTCAGTTTTTATATTTTTTTTTCAAATTACTTTTATAGTGTCAAAAATAGTGATTTAGCGCTTAAGACATTTACTTTAGAGTGCAATATTTCATAGTAATCATGGACAGGGGGAGTGCGCTGATTGGCTCTTCTGGCTGACTAAGTATGGGGCCTTAAGTATTTCGTGTATTGATAACTTAACTTGCAACAAAAGCGCATAATTTGCTTTCTATTTCTGGGTTAGCCGGGTGCTTACAATTTGTTCAAAAACATTTATTTGATAATTAACTGATGTTGCAAAATTGTTTTGACATGTAATACGTGGCTGTGTAAAATATAGTTTACGACCTATATACCTACCAAGTGCACAGTACCCCTGTATACTTGGAAGGCATATAATTTAAAGAACCAATCAAATTTTGAGACGGTTCAGAATCGTTGACGCTTACGGTTTATGTCCTATGAACTAAATTAATGTACTCATTTGATATTTTCTATCGTCGGTACTTGGTAAAACTCCTTAATACTAATATTTTTATTCTGTGTTGTATTAAGTATTTTTTATTTATTTTGCATCGGATGAATATTGTTTAAACAACGCGAAATACAATTACAACCCAGCTACAATGTAACCTTTTTTTTTGACTCGAATTCAATCGAGTCATTTTCAAATTTCAAATTCAAATTCAAAATAGCTTTTATTACGTAGATCTATATCTATATCTATTCTTGTAACGCGTCTATATAATTCTAAAAACTACCACCGGATCGGAACGCGGCCACTCACTGAGAAGATCCGGCGAAAGATACTCAGCGGGCTTGTCTTTTTTCTTATAAATCTAATTATAATTTGCAGAGATAAGCATGAGGAGCAATTAATCCCAAGCATTTCTGTCTTCTATATATTTTGAAATCTTATAATAACCCTTACCATACAACTTTATCTTAATACATTTTTTAAATTTATTAAATGGTAAGTCTTTAATATGCTCTGGAAGTTTATTGTAAAAACGTGTACATTGGCCCATGAAAGAATAACTGATTCTGAACTTTAGGAGGAGTGGTTCTACAACCAAGTGCACGAGTTAATTTATCATAATATATTATGATTATATTGCTTGCCTTACTGAATAAAATCTTACGTGTATAAAATTCACAGATTCAATGAATTTCAGGTGGTTGGGTCAACCCTCTGATCACCGATTGGTTTGCGGACTACGCGCGCGTTATTTTCTCCCACTTCTCGAACCGGGTGAAAACATGGATCACCATCAACGAACCCATGACCATTTGCGACCTACTCTACAACCAGGGCAAAAATTCTCCTCCTGGAGTGTTTAGCCCCGACGTAGCTGTGTATTTATGCGCAAAAAATGCTCTTGTAGCCCATGGCAAAGTGTACAGGTTATATGAGCAAGAGTTTAAGCCACAATTTCAAGGTAAATGGTATACCCGCTCGTCTCCCATTTTTTTACAAACAGGCAGATGACGCCTTTCAAGAACGTGTTTTAAGTTGGTAATATAAGTGAATGGGATTTAATTTAACACAATATTACGTAGAGTAGGTAGGTACTTGCAAGCTGAAGAGGTAATGTATCTACTGACTGGTAGGGACGTGGGACGCGTACCACTGGATCTGGTCAGGGTCGTCTTAGATCATGCCGGGCCCTTGGGCACACAAAATCTTGGGGCTCTTTTGGAATATAAAGAAATCAAACGTAACAATTTTTTCACTCTGATTTTTCGTGTAATCTTTAGCATTTTTTTATTACAGTATGTCATTAAGAATATTAGTATGCTACTGTTTTTTTGTTTCTGTTGACCAACATCTTCTATTTAATTCTCAAACTCAATTTTCTGTAGAATAGCACATTCTATGCTCATAATTATTGATAAATTACGTAGTCGTTCTTAACCTGCGAAATTGAACGCTCCCGAATCAGGGCTACGAGAATAACGTAATGCACCCAACCAAAATATATTGAGGTTAAATGTGACTCAAATGGTCGATCCTTCGGGGCCCTCAAAGTATAAGGCCCTGGGCACTGGCCCCATGTGCCCTTATGGTAAAGACGGTATTGGATCTGGTGTTCAATTAAGGATAGACTATGACTTGGCAAAACCTGATTCAAGACCACTGGCAGAACCTGAGTAGGTACTTGAAACTAAAGAACAGGTCTAATGGCGTTCACTGGGACAAGCTTATGTTCAGCAATAAAAAAATAAGAGCTGATGGTGATAATAAAACGCTGAAGGTGTTAGTGATGAGTTGTCACCCTGTGGAAGAATATTAAATGGTCAGTACCACATGATAATAAGCGTCTACGAGTTCACTTCAGTCGAAGATATTTCTGTTCTTATTTCAATGATTTAGATGAAATATCGCTTAAGTTGTTTTGAACTTTCTTGAGAAACATTCTTGAAAAATCGGGGATCAACATTGATTTAGTTGTGTTTGTATAAGTCGGAAACAAACACACGCGAATTCTTTACTGTGTTATTTTCTCTGACTCTTTTTCATTGCAAACTTTTTTTACATTTTATGTAGGTATTATGCAGGTTAGGTTTTGCTAAATCCGTACTTTATCCGTACTTACTATTATGAAAAATGCGAAAGTATATGTACGAGTATCATTGTTTACTTTTTGATGCTTTGTTGCCGTCAAAACTTGAAATAGATATAGAGAAGTAGAGAAGAAAGATACGGGTTTTTTTTATTTCGATATCTCATCGGGTTCACAAAGGAAAATTAAATAACTTATACAAGCGTGATTAACCGCGAACAACATCTCATCCATTACAGTTTTATTTACAGGCCGAATATCGGTTTCATGCCTTAACTTTTGGTTCGAGGGGCTCTCCAGCGGTAATGAGGAGTTGGCTGAACTGGCTCTACAGCTGCTGGTAAGCGATTGTCGATCAACCAAGAAACACTCTTGATGGTATGAGAAACCAGTCGCCTATAGCCACATGAACAATATGTCACAGAGGAATATTATTTGTTTGTCGCCAGGTTATGTTCGGGTTTTTGTCATATGTCCAAGGATACTGGCTAATTATATGACCATAGCAAGTATTGAACTTGTGGCAGAAAGAATAGGTAAGGTGGTAATATCAATCCGGGGAGCAGCTGAACAGGACTACCGCCTGGTTATGAGTAGGTATCTCTAGAGAGATAGTAAAGCTATTATCAGCGCGCGATAAGGTCGTCACATCCCAACGCCAAAATTTAAATTAAAGAGAAGGAAGAAAGGTTTTGGTGCCATGAAAAGACCTGAAAGGGAATATGGTCGTAGCTTTTTCGTATTTATTGAAATTATTCAATTTTGGTGACAATTTGATCAGTTCAAGTGAACGAAAGATTCATGAAGAAATTAGTGTATTGTATATATTTTCCTCGTTACCGCCAAACCTTAATAAATTATCTTCAGTAGGTAATGGGGCCACCGCTTTACTCAAGGCTTTAACATGACTTTTTATACTACTAAGGCCTACTTTTGAATAGATAATTAAAACCCAATTTTGTTGAATTGCGTAACTTGATGTAAAATTCAATTTGACTAACGGAAAATCCTATGTCAAAAAAGAAAGAACGAGTAGAAAGGAAAACAAGCAAAAATATATTCAAACATATATCTACACGCAGCGTAAATAAGAATACGCACTAAATATATTAATCGAAAGCATCACAGTGCCAACCCGATGTTACTTTAATTATTCTTGTGTATTCCTGCAGTGCATCAAAAAGATGATTAAATTTTCAGGGAGGTCTCTATTCCCACCCTATCTACTCGAAGAAGGGAGGATGGCCGCCGGCTATAGAGAGGATGATTGCAAACCACAGCACAGAAGAAGGATACTCTAAGTCTAGACTACCAGCCTTCACGGAAAAGGAGATCAAACTCATTAGAGGTTGGTATATTTGAAATCATTTCAATAAAGAAGATAACCACGATATGGCTGGGCTGTGTGAGGGTTGGAAATGGTGGTAGTGTACGGTCTACGTTAGATACTTAGTATTAAAATTAATATTTCTTTCAAATTATGCATAAAACTGAAGCTTGTAATAAACAAGGGTTGGAAACGGTGGTAGTGTGCGGTAGATTATTAAAACTAATATTTTTTTCAAATTGTGTATAAAACTGAAGCTTGTATCTAATAAACATAAATAACTAGCGGCCCGGTATGTGCTTCGCTACGTATATTAGACCGCATGAATGACATAACACAACAAAAAAAAACCCTTAAACATAATGATATGCCATTTATTGAATTCCTTTGTTCCAAAAAATGTAATAAGTGAAAAACCGCTTGACCGATTTTATGCAAACTTCACATAAACCATCTACTAAATAGTCCGAACAAAGCCTAAACATTTGGTTAGGTGAGCCCGTTCTTGAGTTATAAAATTACAACAAAAAGTAACATTGATTTTTACATATATAGATTATATTCTTCTTCCCCGTGTTGATCCGGGTCTGGTGAGCAGAATAAACCATCTGCCTATTTGCCAGGCAGCTCGTATGAGGCGAGCGTAAGCAATAACTGGTGGTATACTGCAAAGCTATGGAGCAACTTGCTCGAGTAGACCGCCTTACTTGTTCTTGTCACCTTAACGACTCTGTCAAGTTCCGGTCCGGAGGGCAGGGTAGCCGGTATACTTATACAATAATTGGCCTAATTCCGATCACCTATTACGACTAGGCCACGGTTTTCTCTTACCATAAGGAGACCCGCGAGCTTTTTCGCTGAGCGCTAATATAAATAAAACAGGCCAAGTGCGAGTGGGACTCGCTCACGAAAGGTTCCGGACTATCATCTATCTATTAAAAAATACGTTTGTTGTACGGGAGCCCCCCTTTAATATTCAGTTTTTTGTTATTTAATTATTTATTTTGAAAGGTACTATACAAGTAAATATTCCGTGAAAATTTGAAGCGTCTACCTGTTACCGTTTTTAATAATGAGCAAAAAAATACGAAAAAATACGTTTATTGTATGGGGGCCCCATTTAATATTTTATTTTTTTATAGTTTTTTGTTATAGCGGCAACGGAATTACAACATTTGTGCTTTCTAGCTATCACGGTTTATGAGATACAGCCTGGAGACGGACAGCGGAGGCTTAGTAATAGGGTCCGTTTTTACCCTTTGGGTACGGAACCCTAAAAAATACATAAGTATTTTAATAGTATCAATAATAATAAATATTTGCAAAAAATGCGGAATTTGTTGGTTAAATATTTTTGTAAAGACGTCTTATCACACAAGTTCCGCAAATAAATAATTCTTCATTTTCATTTTATGACGTTGTTTTAGTAATTTATTGATGATGCTACTAGCACTAGTAGTCAGATTAGCTAGTAGATTTCTACAATAACTTATCTGGGTAGACCTTGAATGACAACGCCACCATAGCCTTTTTCTTTCTTTCTTTAGATTTTGGCAATCTCGTTAGAATTTTGCCATTAGTCAAGTAGAAATTTGCATTAAATTTTATATCAATTATAATTAGTCATAAGTCGTCAGTAAATCATGTCAGGCTCTTGGGTAAAGCGGTGGCCTTTTTACTCAAGCTCATGTAATGAGATTTGGCGGCAACGAGGAAATACACGATACACTAATTTCTTCATGATTATTTCATTTGTGCACTTTCACTGAACAAAATTGTACAAAATACCACCAAAATTGACTAATTTCACTCAATATTAACACAAAATTCAATAATTACGAAAAAACTTCGACCATCTTTTCTCTCGATGGCGCCAAAACTCCCACCATAGCCTTACGGCCAATATTAATAATTTATCCTAATCCTAAACTTGCTGTCCAAGATTGATATTTTGATCCATTTTATGTTATCGCTTGCCAATAACATATCTGTGGACAGAATAAATATGGCAATTAGGTTTGGGATAGGCCGCCGGATACGCAGCTATCTAGATTGCTTGAAATCCATTAGATTGAGATACATTATTAACATTGGCCGTTAGTGGTTACCTCGGCTGTGGAAAGTTGGTTAACTGAAGCAAGAAGTTTAAAATTCCACCATTAGGTTAGCAATTATTAGCAAGTATGATTAAGGATGTGTATTTGTTACCATAAGAATTTCCTCGTGATAGTCTGGATTTCCTGAGGACTATGGAACATCTGCTTCTCTGTCTGTCAGGTCATAAGAGGTTAAATGGGTCAATATTAATAAGGTCACCAATGATAATGTTGTGTAGCAACCAGTAGGGTTACTCTCCAAACACGATTTCATAGAAATTGGAAATTTGAATCGAATTTGTCATTTTAGGTACTCTGGAACACAGTAATAAAGAATGATTAACATTTAGTCACGACAAAATTCAATGAATCGGATAAAATCATCTATTGTTAATTATTATTTAAACTTTAAAAATTCGCTAGTATTGTGTTGAAGAGTACCTAAAGTGACAGATCCGATTCCAATTTCCAATATTGCATTAATCGAGATTCAAGAGTAACCCTACTGGTCGGTTAGGGATCCAACGTCGTACCTATTTTTGACGTTGTCATTTTCCAGGTATGTGTGGTAAGGCAGCCGGTAAAATTGCACAATGCGCCTAACATCCCGGACACAGGACAACAACAAACCGGTTATATTCATGGTGTCTATAGGCCATTATTGTCTTTTACCAACAGGAGAGCCGTGAGTTCAGTTTTTGTTTTTTGAGGGTTCCATAATGAGATAAAGTCTTACTTTTATTAGATGAGAAAATTTTAATAACTATCAAAATCATTATCATGTTAACTGAAATTTAGTTTTCCCAGTTATTAGCGAATTTCAGCTCAATAAACTCAATATAAATATCGCCTCTGTGGTCTAGCGGTCCGTGTGTTGACTTGATTGCATGAGGTTCCGGGTTCGAATCCCGGGTCGGCCATCAAAAAGAAAATTTGATTTTTCCAATTTTCTAATAAAAAAATGTTGGTCGGGGTTGGAAATGTGCCCGATTGGCGATAGGCTTGCCACTTATCACATTGTGGGACTTAGTGTCTTCGGCTAGTCGTGAGTGCCTTTTTTGTACCTCTGCCTACCTCTTCGGGATATGGCGGGAAGATACTTTTTTTAAACTCAATAAGGGTTTAGTAAATCCGTTTGTTTAAAGGATCATCAGATTTCTACTCGTTGAACTACTATACGGCGCGTGCTGTGGTGGGGGCAAGGCAGGGCGAGGCTGTGGGCTTGTGGTTTATGTCCGGTTCTCGGGAGCTGCGCGCGCACCTCGTGCCGCAGCAGCACTGGCGGACTTCCTGGGAATCCTGGCTATATGTATAACTTTTGTATTTCTCAATCGTTACATATTTAATCACGAAAAAATGTTACACATAATTGCAAAGCAAATGCATGCGCAATCCGCAGAACGAGTAGCGACCATAGCGCTGGCGCTGATCCATCGCCAGTGGGTTCACGTGCAAAACTTCATGCGTAATATTAACAAAATGGCGGAAATAAAATTAAAATATTTAAATTTACTTTTGAAAAACCTCGCAGAGATGTAAGCGAAAAAACACATGTCTCTTAGAGCATAGCATTTGACGCCAGACAAACTGAAAATTGACATACATGTAAGCCTAGACAACATTGGGTACCTACTTATCGCTTCCAAGGATTTTAAAGTAATGCAATTGCGACAGACGATGAAGCCAATAAACCACACATTTTATTCTTTTGGTCCAAGTCCCCTAAGTTTATTAGAACCTGCCTAGCAGTAAGAGGAAAGCATAACTTAAATCGGTCATTACCGAAAGATTACTGGAGGTAGAGTAGTCTGCAGCAACTTGCCCGGGAAGGTATCCTCCGCCTTACCTAGTCTTGACAATATTTTCTTTTTGACCAGAGGGTAGGGTAACCAATACACTTGCAATTAGGCCTAATAAACCAGATGCATTTGTATCTTTCCGTTGAAAAAGCTGTGTGCTTGTTCACCGTAAATACTCCTTAAATTAAAAATGCTCAATTATCGCCGGCTAAACTTATATGCAATGTAGTTGAAAACCATCTCTATTACAATACTAACTTATATCACCCCTTTTTTCTATCAGATGTAAAAGTATTAGTTAACGAGGTCCTCTTCCTTTGTGCGTCAACGATTTGCATCTTTTCTGGATATCCCGTATCGTAAGAAGTCAGCTTAGAGGCCCGTGATAAGAGCACACATTAGATGTCAGATTTAACGACGAATGAAATTAAGGTGTATTTAAAAATAATCTGCACACAAAAATCATTTTTTAAGTCATCAGTTAATAATGACGTATATAATTTGACAGATATATCCCCAAGGGTTGCGTAACGTAATGAAGTGGTTGCGGCGAGAATACGGCGATTTAGAGATCGTTGTGACGGAGAACGGCTACCCTAATTCCGGGGTTAGCCTTGACGACCAAGACCGGATACAGTATTATAGGGAACATTTGGAACAGGTGACTTATGAGTTATGACACATATAACACGTACCTATAGTGCCATATATTTCGTTAAATTTTGCGACCCCATTTTTCGTAACAGTAAAAGTGAAATAATGTATTTTTTGTTTAGGTAATATGTAAGGTAGCATGTTTAATACATGTTGTAAATATGAGTTTAACTCATAAAATGAGTTGAGTCATAAATTGTTCATATGAGTTTAACTCATTTTATATGTAGAATTTACTTTTTTTTTACACATTTGTTTTTGACCCCCCGTGTTGGTCCCGGCTCCTTTGCAGAATAGACCATCTGCCTTCCTGCCAGGCAGCTCGTATAAGGAGAGCATAGGCTTACCGTCACTAGCACCGTGACATCTGACTAGGTGGTAGAGTTTCGCAGCGACTCACCCGGATTGGTACCATCGCCTTACCTATTCCTGCCGCCATAAGAGGCCATCCATTAATTACGTCACGCGAATTTTAGAATTTCAGAATCCCTCCCCCCCTCCTTGTCACAGGTTGTCACATTTTTAGAACGCCGTCCCCCCTAATGTGACGTTACACATTTTTCAAACTTATGCATGAATCTAAAAATAATCAAAAGAAAACAGTTATTTTCATTTTTTTACTTATTTTTATTAAATAATATTTAATAAAATCAACATAAAGTCAAACATGTATTTCTGATAACAAATAGAATAAGCGACTAGTAAGGAAACAATAAGCAACTAATTAATTAACTAAAGCTCGTAAATTATAGTCTCACTTGCATTACAACATGGCTCTAGGAATCAAATGTTACGGAAGAGATAATCTTATAGCTAGAGTGCGAAATTATTAATAAATATAGATTAAGAATTATCTGTTCAAAGTTTTTTTGTTCACATATAAATTTCATGCTCTAGTATGTTATAATGTGACGTCACAAGGTTTTCGATCCACCCCTCCCCCCCATTAACGTGTGACGTAATTTATGGATGGTCCCTAACGTCATGACGTGTTCCGGTTTGGAGGGTATGGTAGCCGGTAATCTTACTTTTGCTCGAGGCCTAACACCCCGGCCTCAGGTTGGCAACCCACCATTACCATCTTTGATGTCTCTAGGCGGCGTGAGTTTCTTACGATCAGGAAATACGTCTGCTTGTTTGCCTTCCATTATCATAAAAAAAAACAACATTTTTATATATTATGCTTACTCACAGCTTTTGCTGGATAGTTGTAAATGTATTAAAGAGTAAATAAACAAACAAAAGGTAGCTTACGTCCTTCTTAAACGTTTAGTTCTGTCCTAAAGTTCAGACGTGGATAATATTACACATTAAATAATAAAGCGATTAAAAGAATACAATATGTGGATGCAATGCTCATGTGTAAATGTATGTACGTGTATTTAGAAACTGCAACATAGTAAACAATTAGCAGTATTAACAGTGCCTCAAAATCACGATTTCAAATCTCTTAGACTTGAATTTTAATATTTCTTACTGTCAGGTGCTTCTGGCGATCCATAAAGACGGCCTGAACGTGACCGGATACACGGCTTGGACTCTCATGGACAACTTCGAGTGGAACAGCGGATACAGGTGAGACATCATGTACATCATATCATGTACTCATCTAAATCAATATAACATATAGATTTTATATGTAGTTAACAAAGTTTCTCCAGACCTACTTTGTAGATAAGTCCTATCATCCTAGTCTATACTCATCTATATATAGATAAAATGTGCGAATGTGGATGGATGTAGGTACCCGGGGAGACCAAGGCTGACATTTCACGATCAGATCAATCGGATATTATCCGAGGGTGGTGTCAAGAGTCTCCGAAACCTGTGTGTTTGTATGAAAAGGGTTATGAATGTGAAGGAAGCAAGACAGGTTTGTCAGGATCGTGAGGTCTGGCACTCGATACTCTCTGCCTACCCCGTAAGGGACTTGGCTTTTTTTTATTAGAAAATTGGAAAAACCCAATTTTTTTTTTGTTGCCCGACCCGGGATCTCATGCAGTCAAGTCCAACAACTGAACCGCGAGACCACAGAGGCGATTTTTAAAATACATGATTAGGTATCCTTTTTGCTAAGTCAGCAATACTAAAATAGTCAGAAATTGAAGTATTTAACGTGGACCCTAGTCCCTAGGGCGTATTTAATCAAGATATTGCCATCTTTTTTTTATTCAGGACCCGGTTTGGCTTGTACGAGGTGGACTTCTCCTCTCCTCTTCGAACACGTACCCCACGAGCTTCTGCACATTATTACTCGGAGGTAGTGCGTACTCGCTGCCCCCACAACAACTATACACAACATTTAGCCACCCACTATCACTCTAGTGGAGCAGACAGTTATGGCAGATTCTGGGTAACAGCACTCAGTGTGATAATATTATTTTTTTATCAATAATAAATATTTACCCACAGATATTTTTAGTTTTCTTTATTTTAAAGGTAGAAACGTGGAAATGATTATCCACGTCGTAGTCTATACCTACACGATGTCCCAGAGACGGTCAAATTTCGATGTTGTCTCTTGCATACTCGTAGGTAAAAATATAGTAAATTGTGAGGACTGGCGCACATTAAAGACAAACTATAAGTAAAACAACACATTTGTGTATAATAAATATTTATTAGAGAATCAGCAACGTATCACATTACACTCACTAAAGCTTTAAGCTATCGATGTGCAGTCAACAATTAACAGTAGGAGACTGGCGCACACTATACACAAACCAATTCAGATATGGCACAA
Organism: Calephelis virginiensis; assembly: GCA_002245475.1. NCBI lineage: Eukaryota > Metazoa > Arthropoda > Insecta > Lepidoptera > Riodinidae > Calephelis > Calephelis virginiensis. Next base: position 15,307 of record NJDC01010155.1, read on the forward strand.
TTTATTTTTGTTAAAACTTACAGTACATACATATAATTTTACAATAAGTAAAATGAAAGAGCTAAAGTGATTTTTACAATCATTAAGAAATGGAATTTAATCTGAAAATAAATGTTATCAAGTACATGACGACTTCGTTTATGTTATCATTTTCATCGCATAATGCAAGAAAGCTTTGATAGAAGAAGGCGTTACTTTGCGGAAATCCATACTTAAATCCAAATAAAATTATTTAATTCGCAATTTCCCGCCAAAAAATGAATGTATACATATTATGGCGTTACAAAACAGGCAAAATAGTGCGCTATGAATGAATTGGACTTACCGGAAGCTAAAACTCCCAAATATATCCAGCTCCACACAACACACACCACTAAACTGTTTTATTAGCATCAACAAAACACACACTACTAAAAACTTGTGAAAAACAAAATTGCAAATTAAATAATTTTATTTGGATTTAAGTACGAAAGTGTGTTACGACATCTGGTACACTATACTAATAAGTTTTATTGGTGTATAGTAGGCTTCCAAGTTTTGAAGTTTCCATTAAAATTAAACGTTTATCTTGGCGGCTATCCTAAGCGTAATTGTTATATTTTTTATTTAATCAGAAAGTTGTTGTGTATAGTGTGCGCAAGCCTGAAATAACAAAATAGCATAAAATGATATGTCTTATAGGCCGGGAGGCGAACGCTTTACTTACTTTAAAATTTACAACATGTAACTCACATATTTCACTCTGAGGTCTAATCTATAACCTGATGTATTAGTGTTTATTAGCAAATACAATGGAGAGCAAAATTACAAATAAATTTTTTTCCTTCTTCCAACGACAAAATGTTTTTGTGAATACTGATTTTGGTCGTGCGGGATAAATCTGAAAGAAAAGAAAGTGAAATATCCCACTATGTTCGTAAAAGTTATATAATATATAGTTATTAATATAGATTAAATTTCACGACACAAAACGATTAAATATTTAATAAAGTTAAAATTACTCCAAAGCAGAAGAATCCCTTACTTTATAAACTTTAAGGTCGCATCTTTATTGCGTATACAATAAGGATGTCTTCTTCACCGGGACACGTCTTATTTCTAAATTAATATCGTCGTATTAGTCATAGGTCGTCTACTTTATTAGTTCCTGAATTTAAAAGAAAACTTTAATTTAAAACTCGTTACAAAAATTATACTTTTACTCTGTAAAGTCTAATAAACACCAATGAAATAGAAAAGTCTATTTAATCATTTATACTTAAATCACACATAAATTATTAACTTGATCGTGTTACGCAAAAATGAACCAAGTCCAAAACATTATCTTTGTCTAAATCTGGTGATTAGAAGATGGTTCTTCTTCTCTTCTTATTGCTGTAAAAAACATTTGCAGTGAAAATTAAAAATCGTTTAATATACTGAACCACTCCACCTGCATTTATATTATATAATAGTCATTTTATTTCTATTACCTCAAGACATATTTTGTTGATTTGATCCTTATTGCGTAACATCATCCAACTAGAAATACGTAGCTTGCAGATTAAAATAAAACTCTTCGATGTAGATTATTTTATAGGACTAATTTATCCACTTTATTGCATTATACTACTTTCCTAACCGGAGCATGACGGGGACAGAAATAGGCCAAGTGGCGGTAATTTACCTATTGTATCATATAGTGATTTGTTATAAAACAGTAAAAAAGAAAATAAAAAATTGTAATAAAAAGGAAAATAGCAGTTTTGTTACCGTTTTTTTAAACTAGCTGTTAAAAACTATTGTGTAACTGTAAAAAGTTCACCGGGTCAGATATTAAAATCGACATAAACATTTTCACTCAGATTTGTGTGTTGGCCTTATTACTAAAATAAATAAGATCACAAATTATATAATATTTTTTTAAACATTCTACGCTTTTAACACAATCAAAAACAAGAGTTGTTTTTATTTAATGTGTAACTGTAAAATTTTATTATATAATATAAACTAGCTGTTAAAAACTATTGTGTAACTGTAAAAAGTTCACCGGACCAGATATTAAAATCGACATAAACATTTTCACTCAGATTTGTGTGTTGGCCTTATGACTAAAATAAATAATATCACAAATTATATAATATTTTTTTAAACATTCTACGCTTTTAACACAATTAAAAACAACTCTTATCTGAACCACGCCCTTGGGCACATCAAACGCTTTATGCATACCTACTTTGTAAAGAGATCGTCTAAGCTGAAATGACGCGCGCAACTACTTATTTAGTTATCTTTGTGTGTGCGTGTGTGCGTGTGTGTGTGTGTGTGTGTGTGTGTGTGTGTGTGTGTAAATTTTTGGAGAAATGCAACCTGCATGCGTAGATAGATCTGGCACGTTGACAAGACGTCCGCTCTGTCTCGCGCTCGAACAAATTCTAAACAAGTCCAACAACAAATCCTAAGGAACTCGTTGACATGTAACTGAATTTCCAATCACAGAAGTGTTTTTATGTGTACATACTATAAATATACTCGTATGCGTTAATGCGAAGGTGGTTCGCGTCATTTCAGACTAGAAGATCTATACTTATTATTTATTACTACTATTACTATATTATTTGTAGACAATATATGTATGTTATTAAACAAGAGTGTGTCAACCCACAAAGAGTCAAACCGGTGACTAATAAATTATTTTATGTAATTTTTCAAAATTTGTTTTGTGATATAAATACTTAATTTATGTTGTTGTTGATATTACTTATCAGCATCAACATACACAAATATACTAGATTTTATGAAGCTCTCTTCGACTACTGACGCTGTTAACTAATTGAGCAGAGATTCTGATTCAAATACATATAAGTACGTTGCATATTTGAATAACTCTTATATTATTTACGTATAGTATACCTACAATGTGCATATAGTACTCAAAAGAAAATAATAAAAAATTAAATTACGTAAACAATATTTAAAACTTTAAACACTTTGTTCTAAAAATACTGTTAATTTCAAGCTGTAGCAGTGCAAACAGTTAATTATACTTAGGCCTATTTTTTACTTAACTTTTGACAGCTATCAAATTCATGTAGATACTAAAACTGTCTTTTTTTATATTGGGATAACATATTTTTACCTGCCGTCTAAATTTAAATATGTGGTTAGAAATAGTAAAATCTGACTTTTGACAAAGGCCCCATAAAGCAAAGTTTTTTCAATAATACAATTCGTCAATTATCCACGCAAACCACCTTATTACACACGCAATAAAGCGCTGTTTGTTGTAGACAGAAGATATTAAAATAATAATGCTTTCAGGTGTCATATTGAGGCCCGATAAAAATATATTGGTGGTTTTTTTTTATGATATTGGAAGACAAACAAGCAGACGGATTTCCTGATGGTAAGAAATTCTCGCCGCCTAGAGACACCAAAGGTAATAATACTGATATGCACTCACAAGTTATTTTATGTTAACGTTATTTTCTTTTATCACAAGTTCTTGAAATAAACTAATCTATAATTGTATACAGTACTGCTTACAATTATAATTATTATGCCTTGACTAATTTCAATAATTTAAAAAATTCAATCCCTTTTGTTTTTATTTCATTTTAAAAAGATAGCATACACATAAAATAAGTTTCGACATTCGTCAGAATCGACCTCATTTGGAGAATAACCAGACAGCTGGCAAAAATTAAATATTGTTTGTATTATATACATTGAAAGCAAAATTTCCGTGTGACTAAATGAGCAGTTATAACAATTTGTATAGTTTCGTAGTCCAAGACCATGACACCTTAAAGCAGTATTAAAGAATTTATAATCACCGTCGGCACTTGATGAAACTCCACTGCATAGATTGCATTTTAGAAAAGAACAAGAGTTATTTGGAAATTATGTAAAAAGTATCATTTTAACACTATCTACATCAACCTGCAAATTTATTGCGTTTGCGATAAGGTGGTTTTTCAGCATTGGGAGCGTTCTAGTATTACGTAACGCAATTTGCGGGAGGGGGTCTCGTAAAACGTTACTATGCGTTACAAGGGTAGGACGGGGTCTTTCTTATAACTCGTTACGTAACATTGTGTTTTTTTAAATAAAGAAATAGTTTATTTATTTAGTAAATATAAATAAATATAAATTTTATTTAGTATTATTACCGCAAAGGCCATTGATAGCATACCCAGGATAAAAACTATAATATAACATTTTGCGACTAGGTTTAAAATGGTCACTTGAGTGTTACGTAACGTTTAGAAAGGGAGAAAGGGGGTACAGAAAAACGTTACGGTGCGTTACAAGGGGAGGAGGGGGGCAAAAATCTTCATATATTGCGTTACGTAATACGTGAACGCTCCCATTGATACATTGTAGTATTACAATATTGCTCTAGTGTCACGGTCATTTCTCAGGTTAGGTTAGAACTGTCGGAATAATTATTGTACTACTCTCATAAGATTACTACCAGTTTTATTCAGCATAGTACTACTTATAACTATTTTTACTTATAGACAGTTTCATAAGAACGAATTGTATGTCAGACGTGTACCAATACCACTAATTAAAATGTTTGTTAACCTATACTGAATAATGAGGTAGATGTAGAGGCCTCCAACCATCAATTCGCAAAACAAGTCTGATATTTGATTCCTATTTTAAAGATTGGGTTGTGACAACCCAGTCGCCCGCTGGTTGATCAAGTAATTTTGGCTGCTTAATTATGCAATTAGGAGTAAGTTAGGATGATAGAGTACCTAGGATTTGCAGTATCCGAGATTGACACCATAACTTTACCTAAGCCTACCGTTGTAACATTAGTGCTTTGAAACGTCGTGTTCCGATTTGGAAGAGAGGTAGTCAAATAATATACGCATGAGGCTTAACTTCAGACTAGCGAGCGATAGGTTTGTCACATCTCTACATTGTTTCATTGTAATACGTATTTACTTCAATGGAATATCTATGTTAATGATTTTTGACATTGAAAGACAAAAAAAATCAGGCGGACTTCTTAATAAGAAATACACGTAGTTTATAGACACCACAGATGATATTGGTGAGTTGCAAACCCTAAGCTGGGAAGTTGATCTTGTTACGTAAATTCACCAGCATCCTATCATCCAAAATTGAAACAAGTTAGTGCCAAAAAACAACGTTATGGGTACGACTTGTCATATTTTGGTATTTAGACCTTTGGCCCTCATGTGGTAGTATTTGAATTAGAATTGACATTTAAACTATTTTTGGAAGACTATAAATTAAAGTTGAATGAAGATATAAATACAATATTGGAGGTTATTTTATGTTAATACTTTTAAACACACAAAAAACAATCAATTAAAATATTTATGTAGCTAAGTTTCAAATATGTAAATGAATTTCATTGCAATGAAATCTCAAAACGCGAAAACACATATTTTATTCTATCAATGATCATGTAAAAATATACCGCTTCATAAGGTCGAATATAAATTACATAGCACATATTTTCTGTATGGTGAGCATCGCAAATGTGACCCAGAACACTTTTAAAGTTATGTAAGAGAGGTCAGATATTCGCATTCCTTACAAACACATGTCAAATGGAATATTTTATGACATGTACAACATTAATGACTTGTTAATAGATTAAATGTTGACGTTTCTGAATACGGCCGTACATCCCAAAATAAAAATATACGAAGATAGCCCAATTTGAATTTTAGCTACACATTTGAGGTTAAAATATATTTTAGAAGCACAATGTGCTCAATTCTCCGTGAAACCAACTTTTGTTGAAGAAGTAACTTTAGAATAAAAAAAACCTGTCGTTTTGCTTTAAGTATTTTAAGCAATTCGACATTAGACATTCTGATTGATGTTTTAAGATTACGGAATCCCAAATACTGAAGACTATTTAATAGGCTGATAAGTTCAAACATTATTGAACAAGTTATTTTGGTAATTTTCAAACATTCGATTCCAAAAATAAATAACAACAATAATAAAATATTATAGATCCGTATCGCGACATATACAATACAATACCACAACACAATATTCGCATTAGTTACATCTAAGAAGGCAAATTATTATTTTAATTGAGTAAACTTTGTACACAAATGATTCGAAATATCTTCATAGTAGTTACTTATATTATCAGATCAAAACATTAAAGAGGTGTATAAAAATATTTAAGGCTTTATTTAACTCAAGTTACTTGAGTAATTGAAACCATACTTTTATTAGTTTAGGCCTACAGGTTTCGAAATTTAAAGCACTCCAACGACATTTAATATTAAAAGTGTAACGGCCCTCAAGATGCTACAACAAATAACACTTGTTTGTCATATTTAGCGTTGGCCCTTAAGATATAACAAACAATGTTAAATTGTCAAATTAATAATTCAATGTCTCAAACTAACATTTTGTAAAGTGTTATTGCCCTGAACACGTTCTAAAACATTTAATGTTACCTATTATTTCGTTACTTTTTTTGTATTCCCTCAAGGTATTAGCCAAATAATATTAATCTCTTTAATTTCGCTTCAGAAGAAGAGATATCAGAATTTTTTACAGTAGGTAATATTCTTTCTTTGTAATGGTAATGGTATTTATTACAATTGGTAGTTTCTAATGGTAATGGTAGTTACTCACAAAATTCCTTGCAATGAATGTTTATATCTATTTATCATTGCGGTTTTCCCCACACATCCTCTTAGTAAAGTATGTATTGTTTACATAATGATAAAAGTTTTAGTTAATTTTGCAATTTTCGTACCATAAAAATGGGAAGACTAGAGAAATATCATACTTTTTCGTGCATTTCGTGTTGTTCTTGAAAAATGTTGATGTTTAAAAAAGAAAAATTCATACTAAAATTATCTGCCTTCGAAAAAAAGATGACGTTTTATGTTCAATTCCTACATTTTTATGTATGTTATATGATTTCTGAACAGTTTTGGCTGTAAGAGCGCATTTTCGAGATATTCCCATTGCAGTCTGGACCTGGTGATAGAATCCCAGGAAAGTCGAGGAAAATACTCAATTTTCTGTATTGGTCACTACATAGTATAAAACAAAGTCGCTTCATCTGTCCCTATGTCTCTTTGCATGCTTAAATCTTTCAAACAACTAAACGGATTTTGATGCGTTTTTTAAAAATAGATAAAGTAATTGAAGAGGAAGGTTTACATGTATATTTCATAACCGTGCGTAGCCGGGGCGGGCCGCTAGTTTAATATATTTTTTTTTTGAGTATTGAAATTAATAGCGGGTATTTGCAGTTTCATTTATTTAAATTAGTTACGTGTACTGAGATATTTCGAACCACAGCGTCGAGTAATACTGCAGTTATCATCTGCCAACCTATTTTGAGTATCAGGACGGTGACGGCTCACAAATCTAAGGCGAGCTCTCGTCGTCCACTTCCTTGATGACGAAGTCTGACTCCCAACGTTTTCTTTCTTCTAGTAATTCTTGTAGTTTCTGTAAGTTTTTTTATTGTTATAAGTTAGCGGACAAGCAGGCAGCTCTCTGGACGGTAAGAGAACCGTAGCCTATATGCAGTATAAATGTTACTAGAGCGTTGTTATCTAATGGTCAGGGTCTCAGGCTATTTGTTAAGGTCTTTCCGTTTCCAGCACGGAAAACGAGAATGGCGAGCCGTAAAGCCATATCGATACGAAAAAGCGGTGGTGTCAGTACGGACTAGTTGTTGTATAGCACTAAATCAATATATAAATATATATGCTTCGATAGTAGGACAGTCTGCCGGATCCAACGTAAAACATTAAAAAAATCAACGACTTTTTATTATTTTATTTGTAAGTAATAAATAAAAAAATAATACCCAAAACCATTTTCCAGCGGACCAAATTATAAATCTAAACCATCCTCCAAACCCCTTGAACACATACAGAATACAAAAAAAAAAAACATCACAATTGCTCCCGTCGTTTAGGGAGTAGTGACATACACACG